>JAEANM010002687.1:0-23916 GCA_017656035.1 Myanophis thanlyinensis | reverse complement strand
TTGCGTAAGCATTTCACTGCATATCGTACCCATGTATGATTGTGTATGTGACCAATAAAATTTGAAATTGAATTGAACCTGTGGTCTTCTGGTTAGGAAGTTGGAGAACCATTGGTTTAGAGATGGGCTGAGGTCTAGGTGTTCCAGCTTGCTGGTCAGTATGGAGGGAATTATGGTATTTAATGCTGAGCATTTTGACATAGTTTCCTTTTCTCTTGTCCAGATGAGTGAGTGAGGTATGGAGGAGGTGGGAAATGGCATCATCTGTTGAATGGTTATGACGATAGGCAAATTGTAGGGGGTCTAGTGTATCTGGTAATGAGGAAGTGATGTGGTCTCTGACTAGTCGTTCAAAGCACTTCATTATTATAGAGGTTAGGGCAATGGGAGGATAATTATTGAGAGTAGTCGGATGTGGTTTCTTGGGTACAGGGACAATGGTGGACTGTTTGAAGCATGTAGGGATTGTTGATTTGAGTAAGGATAGATTGAATATATCCATGAAGACCAGGACAAGTTGGTCAGCGCAGGATTTGAGGATGTGACCTGGGATACCGTCCGGTCCAGCTGCTTTCCTGATGTTCACTTTCCTGAAAGCTCTTCTCACTTCATGTTCTGTGATGGTGGGTATAATTTCAGAGGTGTCATGTTCTTCTTGATTACAGGTTTTGGTGTCATGTTCAATCTTGCATACATACACACACATACACACATACACACACACACATCTCTTCAAAATCTGCAGAATATATATTTGGTAAGGTATTGGTTTAAGACTAGAAAGACCATAGGCATCCATGGTTATGTATCTGTCTAAATCCGTAAGATGGCAAATTGAAAAAAAAAAACTGGTTTGCAAGATTAAACGTGTATAGGATTAATACATGCACAAAAATAACAGGACAAGCATGATATTTGGTCTTGCCATTCTTGATTCATGACATCTTGCCATTCTTGATTCAGTACAAACATTCTGAGCGATACCCTGGTTTAAATCCACCCTTATATGTGAAAAGTCAATGGGTAGCTTAGTCCAACCTATCTTATACTAATAGCACTTAGGCTTATATACCACTTCATAGTGCTGTTCAGCACTCACTGAGATGAGTTTACAGTGTCCGCATATTGCACCCAACAATTTGGGTCCCCATTTTACCAACCTTGGAAGGATGGAAGGCTGTGTCAGCCTGGAGCTCTGTCAGGATCAAACTCCAGGCTGTGGACAGAATTAGCAATACTACAGTACATTCTAACCACTATGTATCAGGGGTCTTTATGAGGTGCTTTCTATGGGGAAATATGATGGGAAACTCCCATTTTAACTGCCTTACAATCCCAGAAGAAAGGAGGAATATAAATTTTAAAAAATATTATTACCATCTATCAAATGATATTCACATTTGTGGCTGTTATGATTAATAATATCACTTAAGTTTCCTATGTGTTGTTTTTTTGTCCAGTAAACATTAAAATGAAAGCAGGATTTGCCCTCAACATGTCTGGTATCTGTCCTTCTATACCAGGGGTGTCAAACTTGATTTTATTGAGGACTGCATAAGGGTTGTGGTTGACCTCAGGGTCCTGGGGTGGGTGTGGCCAGCTTGACGTCACTCGTATTGGAGGTGCTTGTGGAGGCCTGAGTGCTCTGCCAGCAAAAACAGGCTCCCAAATTACTTTTGGCTGCAACGGCTTCCTGAAACCCTCTGCCAGCAAAAATGGAACTTGGGAGGAATGTGTGTGGCCCTCGTGAGCTCTGTTTTCAGCTGCAAAGGCCTCCTGAAACTCTGCCAGTGAAAACAGAACTCAGGAGGATTGCACAGTGTCATCCTGAGCTCTGTTTTCACTGGCAGAGGCACCGTGGGCTGGTCCACGGCAGTCCTGCAGGCCAGATCTAAGAACCCTGCAGGCTGGATCCAGCCCACAGGCCTTGAGTTTGACACTCCTATTCTACATTCTGGCTACATTTTAGAATTCAGGCCAAAATATGGATATATTTTACAAGTTTGTAAATGATATACCTATTACGAGACATATATTTGTGTATATCTATAAGAGTAGAAATGTGACATGTTTAAGGGCATCTGCCAGCCAGTCATCCAGTCACACCCTTCTGGAGGCAATCCCATTCCTTTCTATTTATTTTTGTTTTTTTTTACAATTATATATCCTATGATTACTCTATTGAGTGGGTATTTTGTTAATAAACACTTTCAAATATTTAAAGTATATTTATACATTTTCAGTTGCCATGATCTCAGTTTAGTGCCAACTAAATTTGCTATTGCTGGAAATGATGTTTTTCCAGGCTGATGCATGTTTTGGAAGAAGTAAACCATTGTTTCAACGTTTCACACTCTAGAAAAAAATTCTTAATAGATATGAAAAGCTATAAATGATACCGTTAATTAGTTGGTTAACTGTATTGTGAAGTTGTTTGTTATCCAAGAACAAAATTGTCCTTGTGGATTGTGAGGTTAATATTTACTCAGGAGCCCCAGTTGGTATTTGACCTGAAGATTTCCCTTGATGTAATGTTGTGACATTATCATTGTCAGATCCATGGGCGAGCTGTTAATTCCATTTTACTGGTTTAATATTAATAGTAGAAGATAAATTTTGTTTGGCTAATTCCATTCTTCCTGATTTCTGTCAGATTAGATGAAAAATGTCTGAAATTAAAATGTAACTGAGCAGCTACTGGTGCAAACAAGAAAACAGAACAATAAAATCTAACTGTATGAGGATCTATAAAATTCAATCCTTAGATAACCTAGTTAAGCTAGGTTGATTTATTTATTTCTCAAATTTATACAGAAAGTGACTCTGGACATGCAAAATTCCAGTAAATAAGTAAGGCAACCATTAGTTAAAACCATTATATAATAATTATTAAAAATAATTTTAAAAAATATACAAAGCAAAGCTAAAACAGGAAAAATAAATAATTAGATGGAGGAATGTTAATAATAAGGGAACAAGTGTAATAGGGAATTTGGGGAATATTTTGACTTAGTCATGGGACATAAAGGCAGGATGAGAAAGTATAGGAGAATATATTTGGGAGCAGAATCAATGAGAATTAAATGAAGCAGAATTAAATGAGACAGAATCATCCTTCTATCAATTCTGTATTCTAAACCCTAGTCCCAAAATTTAATTTGTCTTAAAATCAAGAGAGAAACAGCCTTTTGGATCTTAGATCTGGAGTTGTTACATGCAGTGTGTTTTGATCCTAAGGTATATAAATAGTGTTACATACATGTCTGCTGGCACTGAGAGCAACTGCTAAGACTGAGTATCTTTTTGTCAATGGAAAAAGTTCTCAGAGGATTCCAATTGGCTTATTTGGATCTTCCAGAAGTGATCATGCCCAGTGATCTCTACAGTTTCAAAGCTTCTAAACTTATCACAGACCATTAATTTGTGAACGTTGGTTCAACCAGATTTACTTCATTTGGGCAATTCATTTTCTTAACTATATGAGTTTCAATATCAGAGGTTTTGTATTGTAATTATTGACGAGCATATAGGATACATCCTGGCTTGTATATTTCTCATAGATATTTGGCAAAATGCTGCAGAAATCTAGTATGGACATCATAGGCCTTTGGTCAGATCTAGCATAGTTTTTTTCCCCTTAAGTTTTCATTGTATAACATGCTGACCAATCCAATGCAGTTAGTCAATGTGCTAGAGTAATGTTTAACCTTAATAAAGTTTCTCAGATAAAAAGGGTGTGAACTCTTGGATCTTTCCTTTTTTCAATCTTTATTAGCAGAAGGCTTTACTATTTCTTGGACAAGAAAGAAATTATATAAAAAGCTATCCAGAATTGTTTTTTTAACCATCTCTGCAACATGACCTTGGAGTGAAGTCTGAAGTTAATATCAGTTGTATCCTGGATTATATTTTCTTCTGGAAAATCTAATTGCTAACTCATGGAACTATAGATTTGTTCTCCCTTTGCCAGTTCTTTCTTTAAATAATCAAAAGACTTGCTCAAACTGACAAGAAGCCAGCCAAGTTAGCACCATGGGCAAGTTCATCCCTCCAGTTGTGGAAAATTTTGTAATTTGGGACTATTTGGTGTTTGCTGCCCTTTTTCTGGTCTCTTCTGGTATTGGAATCTTTTTTGCAATTAAGGAGAGGAAAAAAGCAAGCTCTGGGGATTTTTTGGTTGGTGGCAGGCAGATGAGCTGTGGACCAGTGGCTCTATCCCTCACTGCTAGTTTCATGTCAGCTGTCACTGTGCTGGGAACCCCAGCTGAGGTCTATCGCCATGGATCATCTTTCTTTCTGTTTGCCATAGCATATACGTTTGTCATCATTTCTACTTCAGAACTTTTTCTACCAGTTTTCTACAGATCTGGGATCACAAGCACTTATGAGGTAAGTTCATTTTTCTAGAAAGAGATTCTTTTTCCAGATCCTGAAATAAGATTCCATTTGGCCATCTAAAACATCTTGGCAGCACCTTTATTGATATTTCTTTGTGGAGACAAAAGATGCCGGACATGATATCATCTCTTCTGCAAACTTACTATTCTGGGAAGAGCTATCACAATATACCTAAAAGGCAGCAAGATACAGAGGAACCTACATTAATATAGAGACAGAAAATGTGTTAAAATCTGCAAAAACAATGCATTTGTGTATACATTAGAAAATAGCAGGCATACTTTTGTTTCTAAAGGCTAGACTATTTAACTGAAAGGGGCCATTGTGATCTAGTTTTACAAATGTATTATTTCCAACAATTATCTGCAAAGATAGAGAATAAGTCTCATTTAACTGTTAGAATATTGTCAAATACCTTCAGAAAATAATTAATTTTTTGAAATACAAAAGAAGGGGCATAATGATATGTTGTCAAAAATCTGCTCATTTCATATTGAAATATCAAAAATAAGAATTCTGTTTCATACAATCACTTGTCTCATTTTAGTGCTTGTGGATGTGTGTCTGTCCCTCTGTCTCTCTCTCTCTCTCTGTGAAAGAGAGAGAGAGAGAGAAAGTGAGTGAGAGTGAGAGTTGAGTGTGATTTAGAATCTTTACAAAATACAGATCAAAATCATGTTAAAAAATCCATTTTTTCTTCTCTCATTTTCACTGTCATTCTCTGTGTTTTATTCATTACATGGATTCAAAGAATGTCTGACTCCAACTAATTCTGAATGATTTGCATAATAAAAAGTCATAATAATAAAATAGAGAAACAAATTAAACTTGTCTAGAATATGTATGTGAACTAAATTCAAGGAACTGTAGCAAATAGTAATTTATAGATCATAGTATCCCATCTCAATAACAAGAGAGGCTCATTCTGGGACAATGGATTTTCTCCTAATGTTACATTCACAATTTAATTGTTTGATTAATGATTTAATAGTGGAATACTGAATAAAGGATTACTTAACTAACCTCCTATTAGAAGCCATTAAGAATCCAATTACCTCATAAATGGAACCACTCAACCCTCATATATAGATGCAAAATTATAGAGTCCTAGTACTTGCCAAAAGAACTAAAATATTTCACTATGAGAAGATACATTCCAAGTTTTTGAAATATAATTAAAGAATACATTGCAGGTTCCTGTAATGGTGGACTACACTATTTGGTTCTAGATGTAGTTTGTAACCCATGTAACGATTTAGGCAGAGATCCATACAGATCCAAGTTTGAATAATTCAAGATGAAGACTTCTATGAGATTTAAGTTATCCTATAAAACCCTTGTCATTTGTGGAAAGCTTCCTGGACCTGTGTGTGCAAAGTTGCTGACCATTGCTGCAAGTAAAATAAAGTTATGGGACCTATCAATCCCATGTCTTCATTCCAGGATGTAGGACAAGTTACAGGTGGTCTTCAACTTACAACAGTTCATTTAGTGACCATTTTAAGTTGTAACCGCCCTGGAAAAAGTGATTTATGACCATTTTCCATACTTATGACCATTGCAGCATCCCTATGGCAACTTGATAAAAATTCAGATGCTTGGCAACTGACTCATATTTATGACCATTTCAGTGTCCTGGAGTTTGTGTGTCATGTGATCACCTTTGGTGACTGTCTGACAAGCAAAGTCCATGGGGAGCCAGATCCACTTAATAACCGTGTCACTAACTTAACAACTGTAGTGATTCAATTAACTACTATAGCAAGAAAGGTCATAAAATTGGGCAAAATTCATTTAACAACGTTTCACCCAACAGAAGTTCAATTGATATGGGACTACCTATATCAATTGAACTTCCAATTAGACTTAGACTTGGAATTACTTCATTGTCACTTTAAGTGTACACTAATTGGCATAATTAAAGTGAAATTTCATTGCATACAGCTCTCAAAGGATCACCACCTCTGATGTACACTACAGAAACATTACTAAATAAATAAATATTATGCATATATCCACATATATTTTTATATGTACACACATATAATTGCTGGTATTGACTATGGGAAGCTTATCTTCACAGTCATTATTGGAACTATTTCTTGAATAAAATATAATACAGGGGATGATAAAGCAATAGATATTTTTATTTATTATAACTATCCTTTTCCCTAGTACCTGGAGTTAAGATTTAACAAGCCTGTTCGCATGGCAGCAACCATGATTTACATATTGCAAACGGTAAGACATTTTTTTTCATTTAAAATTTGCATGAAAATGTGTTTCTAAATATTTTGGCAGTAGTCCACTGAATAAATGGAGCTTTTGTGCAAAATCAGCCTCATTTTCTTTTACGACACAGCAAATGTGAAAGAGGATGTCTGTCTAGTGTTTCCAAAATTAAAGAGTGATAGAATCCTGCACATAGAAGACTCTCTAGATCACCTGGATTTCTCATGGCATCAAATTCTACATTTACAGATGGAAGAGCATAATCTTTCTGGATTTTATAACCCCATTAATTAACATTTAATTAATAAGGGCAGCGGGATGACTCAGCGGTAAGGATGCTGAGCTTGTCAGCTGGAAAGATGACAAGTTGGGTTCAAGACCTGAGTGCCATGAAAAGGGTGAGCTCCTATTCTTTCACCAGCTCATCCCCACCTAGCAGTTCGAAAGCATGCAAGTGCGAGTCGATAAATAGGTACCACTTTGGTGAGAAGGAAACAGCACTCCATGACATCCTGCTGGCCACATGACCATGGAAATTTCTTCAAGCAGCAATGGCTAAATGGCCTTGAAGCAGAAATGAGAGCTGTCCCCTACAGCTGGCAACAAGTGGCGGAGTAAAATCTGCAGTGATTCCTTTACCTTTTTAAAAAAAAAATAACTAACATTTACAATGCATTAGAGAACTCTTCCTAGTCTGCATGATATTCTGCATTCAAGAGTGAGAGTGAAATGAGGAGAGAGGAGAGGGAAGTGGAGGAGAGGAGAAGGGAAGAGAGGGAAGGGGAGGGAATTACAGAGGGGAAAGGAGAGAGGGAAGGAGAAGGAAGTGGAGTGGGGAGGAGAAGGAAAGAGGAAAGGAGAGGGAAATGGAGGGGGAAAAGGAGGAGAGGAGGAGGAAAGAGATGGAAGGAGACGAAAGTGGAGAAGAGAAGGGAGAGAGGAGGTGGAGTGGAGTGGGACGGGGTGGAGGAGAAGAGAAGAGAGGACAGGAATTCCCATTTAATGAACATTTCATTAACCAAAATGTTACTACTGAAACACCAATAAAAAGAAACTGGGAAGAGTGAAATTTCCTTTTGAAATTTCAGCTTCAAATGTAGAACAGGTTCAACATAGATTGTGGGATTGTAAAAGGACACACATTTTTCCACATTTTTCAGATTAATCTATGTTGCAAACATTTAGCTAGCATTTATGTCGCACTTTAGAGTATGGTAAATAATGTACTCTATAGACTATACAGTAGCTTATAGATTAGATCCATGTCAGGGGTTTAGGAGACATGAATTGTTTGTCCCAGGGATGGAGTGCAATCTGGCCATTTCAGAGAGAATCCCTACTATTTTTAATTGATGCATTCAGACAACTTGTGAAACCACCCATAGAACTTTATTCAGAATGTGGAATGTTTAATAACCATGTGAGATTTCTGTTTTCATGTTTCTAATAATAAGAGAGTTTTCTTTGTAGGGAATGCCAGAGGTACAATAGGTAAATATTTCTTTAAGTGCGATTTGCTTCAGAGCAGTTGGGAACATCTTTATTTGTACTTTGCAGATGATAAAGAGAAAATCCTTCCTCCAACATCTTAGGCAACTATATACCAAGAATCATTTTCAGGAAACAGTTTAATGGGTCACAAATAGCCAATGGAAAGATGAGAGCTCTGTTGCTGTTTGAGATTGCTTTGTAAGCAGTTTAAGGTTAATTGGCTTTTCTTGATAGCAACTTCATGCGTCTGCTTACTTAGGGGAATGTTTGTTCCCCAAAGAATTCCACTCTCTAAATTAATTCCACATGCTTAAAAAAGCATCAGCAGTAGATTGGTACCTTTTAGAAATGGTTCAATTTGCAATTTATGACATTCTGTAGAATGCAAAAACAGATCGTCCACTAGGACTCCAAGGTCCCTCTCACAATTACTGTTTTTGAGCCAGGTTTTGCCTTGTACCTTTGGTTTTTCTTGCCTAAGTGTACTGTTTTCTCCCCATTAAATTTAATTTTGTTGGATTGTTCAAGTCTTTTTGGATTCTGAGATCCAGTTCTGATGTGTTGGCTATTCCTGCTAGTTTAGCGTCATCTGCAAATTTGATACATTCTTCTCCTATTCCCTAATCTAAACCTTTTAGGAAGATATTGAAGAGTACATGACCTAAGACAGAATCTTATGGTACCCCACTGTTTACTTCCCTCCATGTAGATGTAGTACCATTAAGGACTACTTGTTGAATATGGTTTGTCAGCCAGTTACAAATCCATCTGGTAAGAATGCTGTCCATCTCACATTTTTCTAGTTTACTAAGAACTAGGTTGTGGTGTACTTTGTTGAATGCCTTGCTGAAGTCTAAATATATTATGTCCACAGCATTTCACTGGTCTTCCAATTTAGTCACTTTATTAAAGAATGAAATAAGATTGGTTAGGCATGATCTGTTTTTAATAAACACATGCTGGTTTCTAGTTATAACTTTACATTTCTAGATGTTTGTAGACTTTTTTTTTACTCTTTTCTAATATCTTTCCAGGTATTGATGTTAGACTGATGTTAGACTGATTGGTTTATTCTTTGGATTTGTTTCAGATTGGGATTCACACATATATTCAAAATTACCTCTGATTAAAATAAGACCATCATAATATATTGAAAAAAGTTCCAAGAGTTTCCCTCCTACAACTTTAAGCATTACAGAATAAATCTCAGTTAAAACAGTTGGATAATTTTCTGAATAAATCACAATACAGATTCAAACATATCGATTCAATGCATTTAATTAATTATGGTATACCTTTGTATATTCCAATATTTCTGGCATCATCAGTTAATTAAAATATAGGAAGGCCAAGCTGAGATGTGAACTGGGGGAACTTGAAGTGCATCACTTCTAGAGGTCAGAGCTCATGTACAAGGTCCTTTTTCTGCAGATTTTTGAAAGCAATCACATGGATTAAAATAGACCACAAATATCTGAAGAGTATTCTATGAATTTTATTCATTTTGAGTTCTTCTTTGAAGCCCAGTTTGAAATTCTAACCTCATATCTATGTTACAATCTAGAAATCAATATATATTATTGAGGACAAGAAACATGGGTATTTTTCCAGCTAGTAGTAGTTAGAACTGCTATTAATATTTTCAATCTGAAAGATGGACAGGGTCACATAGATGTTAAAGGCATGTTAAACTGGGGAAAAATGAGACAGATAGCATAGATAGATGAATGAATATCATCCATAAACATATATTTCAATTTGTGTGCGAGCCTGCCTTGGTGCCAATGCCACTTTCCAGTCGGAACCTTGGAATATGATCCCAGCTGAATCTCCTTCTTATTTTGATTTTGCTACCTATGAATATTCCCTTTGAAATACTTACTAATAGTTTTTCTACTCTTCATAGATCCTTTACACAGGAGTGGTGGTTTATGCTCCAGCTTTGGCTCTCAATCAAGGTAAGTGCTTTGTTGTTGACTTGAAAAGGGATAGGAGAAAAGGGAAATTTGTTTTTTGTTATCTACCTAACTGAAAGCTCTCTTTCTACTTATTTTTCCTTTTATTCAGTCTGATATATGTTATTTTCCCCCTTTTGCTAAAAAGTAACTAGAGAAGATAGATTATGAATAGTTTTCTCAAGTTCTGGGCAAAGGGCCCAGTTTAAGATAATAGATTAAGACTTTCTTCTGTACTTTGACATTTTCTGTCCTTCCAGCCCATTGCTTTAATGGCTTACGCAATGTGAAACAGGGTAAAGCTGAGGTTTCTCACTTATTGATTTGGTGTTTCCTGCAAATGGGAGAGATTTTTTGATAGGATGATAGGCATCCTTTCACTTTCCCTTGAGATTTGGCCAAAGTATTCAACAAACTGAATTTACCACCTGTGGAAATGAAAACAAAAGACTATAGAATGTTGAAATAAACTTTAGTTCTGCAGCACATAAAAGAAAATGATGGTAACAAATTAAGTAACAGTTTTTACTCTTATACTATTGTATATTTAAAAATAAACAGCTATTGCTAATTTAATTTTTTAAAGTAACCTATGGTATATCTAATTACATTCCCTTTGACTTTTCAGTGACTGGATTTAATCTTTGGGGCTCAGTATTTGCAACAGGAATTGTTTGCACCTTCTACTGTACACTGGTATGTTTCTGCTATAGTTCAATTGTAACCATTTTTAGAAGAATGGTTAAATAACTGGCATTTACATTCTAAAGGAGTTTTACAGTTGAACACAAATAGTATTAAAATAAACTAGAAAATGTCAGTATTTTTCTACAATAATCAAACATTTTATATTCTCAAATGTATGACTTGTTTCAAAATATTCACATAAAAACCATACTTTTGTTCAGTTAAATGAGTGATATGTGCTTACAATAGAAATATTATTTCCCAATAATTTAGATGGTAGTCTGAAAATGGGTACAGTATAACTTTCAACCATATCTTATTTTCTGTTACCTCCATGCACACTACTTCTCCAAATGATCTAAACCCCTATTTTATTTATGAGTTATATTTATCATGGCTGCCTATCTCTGCTGAATTCTGGAGACCAGATATTCCCAGCCAAATCCATAAAAAACAGATAAAGCCTAAATTCCATAGACAACCATGCACAAATGACACCGAAAACAACACAAACAAAACAGAGGAATATCCTCCCTGCCCCCCAAAATAAGGCAATATATCAACCCCTAGAGAGGGCCCAAAGACAGATTTTAAGAACTTTCTAGAGGTATTGTCCTCCTTTCTAGATGATTCTGTTTATATAAGGTTGGAACTACAACAAAAATGTGATTATTGTGAATAATCACTGCAGAGAAAGTACTTGTATATTTGCTCTGTCACATTTCCTCAGGTTTTTTTTTTTTTTTTAAAATAACATCATTTCATAGAGAGGACCTGGAGTACACCCACTCTGCTGGAACATACTAGAGGGGCAGAAACTATTGGAGATAAGTGATCCCTAATAAATATTTGGGAGTTGTGCTCAAACTTAAAATAAGAATGTATCAGCTATCCTGTTCTTTATTCATTTTTAAACCTGTACATATTTAGGTAAATGGCTGAAGAATCTATATAGTATTGAAGGGAAGGATTACCAATGAGTGAAAATTCATAGGTAGACTGTGAGTAGCCCATACTCTAACGCATGCGATTATTGCGAACAATAATTGCAGAGAAAGTATTTTATATGTTTGCTCTGTTGTTGCACTAATAATTGGTTGTCAGAAAAAAAGAGGTAATCTGTATTCAACATAATACAACTTTGTTGAAATTAGAGTTTTAAACTGAATTGGAACTCAAACTCAAGATAACTACAATATTATATTTTTCTTTGATTTAGGGAGGGTTGAAAGCTGTTGTCTGGACAGATGCCTTTCAACTGATTGTTATGCTGATTGGGTTCCTGACAGTTTTAGTTCAAGGAACATTTAAGGCTGGGGGTTTGAAAAATGTTTGGGAAAATGCTCAGAATGGATCACGTCTCGATGTCTTTGAGTAAGTAGAACGGCTCCTCATGATCTGGTTTAGTGTTTATAATGATAGGTTTATAGTTTTTTGGGGTGTTATGTCAAAAACGGTCCCTTAATGAAAGAGAATAGTTTTTAAGTTTGTACAACATCTATGTATAGGAGTGTATTTGAAACCTTTGGTTTGAATACCCTGAAATGGTAGAAATTTTCCAAGAATGGTAAAGTCAAGAAGAAGGTAAAACATTAGAGGTCTCTCCACTCCAATTCTGTCAACTTAGTAAACATGATGAAACTCTTTGGCTCATACTGGAATGCAAGTAGAGTAACTAAGAATTGGAGAATGCTTGTTTATTTCTTTCAAAATTAAATTAACCTATATATTGATTTGAAACCAACCCAAACTACAACAGAACAGAACCAAATCATAGAAGTTAAAGAACCTTCCAATTTATTAAATCACCAATATAGAAAATTAAAAGTTTACACTTTGTATTAAAAACTCTAGATCCATTTGTGGGATTCAGTAAACCCAAAGTTTTTTTCTGATTTCTATACTTCTTTCACAGACCAAATGTATAACATATTAATATCATTTCATACTTAAATAATTGCATTACAGTTTTCATTTAAGTACAACGTCTAGCTTAAAATGCTAGCATTCTAGTTATTTTAGAAACTTTTAAAAGATCAGGCCATATTGTTCAGTTAATACTGTACATGTGTCAGTTATATATATATCAAGTATATATTGGGAGCATATCAAACTTGAAATACTATTTCTCAAAATTTTTAAAACAATAATTATACCAGATAGCTTAAAGTATCTACTGTTTGATCCAAAATAAATTTATTCTTGCTATTTTCAGATTTGAGTTATTCCTCTTGTAATTTGGAATACTAAGAAATATGACTAGTGGCTTAAAAAAACATAATACATTTAGTACATCTGGACCTTAAAACTTGCTACAATTTCATAGATATTATACAATTAGTTTCCAATGCGAGGAAAGCAATCATGTCTCATCCCCCTCCCCCCGCAAAAAGAAGCGTTAAAATAATATTTCTTGAAATCTGATATGTTAAATGTGAATGATCTCAGGCAAACCTGAGACTGAAGGGATAAAATATAGTCATAAAGCAATTTAAAACAGGGTGTAGCTTCACAAAGAGTCAGCAGTGATTTGATGGCTAGAATAAATTCAAATTGGATTTCAGCTAAAACAACTATGGCATACAGGGAAAATAAAGCAAAGTTGTAAAAGCCATAAAAGTGAAAGGCCAACGAGAAAGGACTGGCAATTCAAAAAACAGAGAATTGCTCTACAGAATGATGGGTAGTTCAGTAAGAACTGTAAAATATGTTTCCATAATAGTTGCTTTTATAATAAAAAAGAGGAAGAACAGTGATAAGAGAAGAAAAAACAGGACTGGATTTACATCAACAGGAAATGGCAAACCAGCACAGAATGAACTGCGGGTTTTGGTGTGTGAGTGGGGCAGATAAAATTTGGGGAAAACAATAGTGAAACACAAAAATGGATTGGAGAAAAAAAAATTGTGCTGCAGTGCCATCCAAATAGTAAATATTAAAAAATATACATTTACAAATGTAATTGTTGAAGTAAAATCATTTAGGAAGTAAAGTCTCTTTCAAGTAGGCTTTGAATATTAACGTCTTCATGAATACATTCAGGTAGTGTTCACAACAGTGATATGCAAGCAGTTTGCTATTACCTTGTCCCAGGAACATAGCTAAAAAACATACTGTAACTCTTAAAATGGAGGAAATGGAAGAAAATACAGCTTTCAATTAACTGTTCCACTAATTTTGTCTAATGGGTTTAGAAGTGAGTGAACAATCAAGTATCCTCTTCACTTGCTGTCCTGTTCTACTTTAATCCCCCTAGTGGTCCATTGGCAGGCCTTAAGAATAAGGATCAGATGACCAGATGATCACCTAGGCCAGGGGTGGGCAATTACGGCTCCTTCAGCTGGCTCAGGAATTCTGGGAGTTGAAGTCCACGAGTCATGAAGGAGTGGTAATTGCCCACCCCTGACCTAGGCAATTCCAGCACTGAACTTCTTATTTTCTTCTTGATGAAATCCATTATTTGTGCATCAGCATTTTTCTTTGTGCAAAGGTGCCCATTTTAGCATCTGGCCAACTTTGTGTAGAATGCTAAACAGGATTGGGTCTGATTAATATTTAGATTTTTTTAAATATCAGATCAGATTGAATAAGAATTGTACATGTTGCGTTTTTCAACATGGAGTCCTGATTTCAATGTATACATTTTTTTGTTATGCAACTTGAATGCTTATTTTTAACATGGATTGCAAATTACAAGAGGTACCAAATAGCCAATTCATGTGTGGGTGATAATTCCAACCAGAGTGATTAGAATGCAGTATTGCTGACTAACTCTGATCACTGCCAGGGGTTCGATTCTGACAGGTCTTGAGGTCAACTTAGCATTCCTTGCTTCTGAGAGCAATAAAACAAGATTGTTGAGAGCAATATGCTGACATTGTAAATGACTCAGACAGTGGTTTTTCTGGTAAGATTGGTCTATCAAGCAAACCAAATATGGGATGGTTCAGCCCCAATCCAGGAGCCTTTTCAGGCAGTTGCTTTCACAACAACTATTTTTGTGTTGAATTTTATATTTACTGACAAAGAAATAACGGAAAACTAATATAGATCTATTTTAAGCTATGTAGCTCTCATCAGCTAGCAATAGCCTTCTGGGATTTGAACCTTAATCTAAGGTGCAAAGCACTATGGAGAAATATCTATGTGCTATTGCTATTCCTTCTGTGCATTTATTTAGATCTGTTTACTGAATTCCTGCCTTGAAGTTTCTTAATTCCAGTAGAAGTGAATTAGTTTTAAATTAGTCTGCTATTTAAACAATGGCCAATTAACAGTTTTCATGTCTTATTTATATAGCTTTGATTTTGACCCTCTGAAAAGACATACATTTTGGACAATCGCAGTAGGAGGAACATTTACTTGGCTAGGAATTTATGGGGTTAATCAGTCCACAATACAAAGATGCATTTCATGTAAAACAGAAAAGCATGCCAAACTGTAAGTAGCTATCAAATTTAATGTAATTCAGGATTAGAATATAATTATTTTTAATTTTTAAAAAATCTATTCATAACTTTTTTTTTAATAAACTATCTCATGCATAGTATGTGGGATACAGTAATTGGCCATTGAGAGAAGACCAGCAGAAAATCCTCTACTTTTGTGATGTCTGTGCTGCATGAGAATGATGGAAGTCACCAATGATGGGATTCAAATAATTTAACAACCGGTTCTCTGCCCTAATGACCAGCTGAATCAGCAGTTCTCCAAACTGCTTAGAAAGTTAACAACTGGTTCTAGTGAACAGGTGCAAACTGGTTGAATCCCACCTCTGGAAGGCTTCCTCTCCTGACTTCTGCCTTACAATCTTAACTATTATTTCAATCTAATTTTTACTGTGGTTGCCTTTATTGGGCTCATTGGGGATTTATCATTGGCTTTTTTGTGATTGCTTTGGTTTTATTAGCTATTTGTATCACAGCTTTATTATTTTTACAAATAACTCATATTCATCACACTTTCCTTCTCCTATTTTCCTCACAACAACCTTGTGAGGAAGTCAGGGCAAGAGATAATGACTGGCCCAAGATCATCCAGCTGGCTTCATGGCCAAGGTGGAACCTGAACTCACATTCTTCTGAATTCATTTTCTACCATACTGCCTTAACTACTAGACCAAACTAAACTCTCTTACCAGCTTTGATGGTTGCTTTTTGTGTTTTTTTTAATATTTACTCTTTTTATTGCTGTTGTATGTTGCCCAGCATACTTTGGGACTGGTGTCATTTATTAGTACTAGAAAACAAATGAACAGTCTTAACGGAGTATCTAGCCACAAGATAGGATTTCACATATTAAACATGAAATTCTACTTCCATCTAAATTCACGACAATGTGAAGGATTATAACCTTCCTAGTTGTTTTCCACACAAATCACATGCATGTATGTCAGGGACAGAGAAAGTTAATAGTACACTTTAAAAAACTCTCTTGGGCACTGAAATAGTTGCAGGAAGTAAATATGTTATGAAAAGAGAGTAATCTCAAACTACTGGGAACATGTACCAAGGGGCAGATTGTGGACTTCTTTCTCTGTGGCACACAGTGAAAGGTTTAAATCTTTGCTTCTTTTAACTGTAGTAAGAAACGTCTTGTCACAAACTAATGTGATGATCACATTCTGAGATAGCATTAAGAATTTTCAGGACATTAAAAAAAAACAGTATTCAAGAAATATATTTTTTGATTTATTAAATGATTTCTAACTCATCCTTTTTCTTCTCCTTAGGGCACTTTACCTTAATTTGGTGGGATTATGGGTCATCCTGGTATGTGCAGTCCTCTGTGGATTGGTGATGTATTCCTTTTTTATGAGCTGTGATCCTTGGACTGCAGACTTCATTTCAGCACCAGATCAGGTAGATAAATTATTTAAAAACTGTTAACAGAGAATTGTTCTGTGATCTGAATTAGATTTAAATACTGTCCCATAATATTTCTGTGCAGTTTACAATGTCTCTGTGCAGTTTACAATGTCAGCATATTGCCCCTAATAATCTGGGTCCTCATTTTATTGAACTTGCAAGGATGGAAGGCTGAGTCAATCTTGAGCCCCATTGGGCTCATACTCCAGGCTATGGGCAGAGGCTAAAACCTCTGGTCTAACATTGGAAAAGCTTAAAAGATCTATCTGAATTAGATAACTAGTCCTTATCTAGTTTAGTGCAGAAGGACAACTGAAAGTCAATGGGCAATTATATTCTTTGTGATTTGAAACCCTACTAAGATGACTTTATTTTTTGTTGGACAGTGTTAATGGACAGTGATTATTATTTATATGCATTTATTTGTTATGTATGTGTATAGCATATCTGTATCTGTGTTATGTGTGTATACCTTTCAGAGCAGGCAGCAGAATTTCATTTTTAATTTATGCCAGAATGCTCATAAAAAAAGAGGTTTTAAAAGGTTTTGTTCAAGTGTAATTTTTTTTTATAAAAATTCAAAAATTGGGGAGGGTATGATGAACATCAAAATCTGGTTATAACTCTTCTGGTTGATGTCCTAGCATTTTTTTTCTGAATCTACTGCAAAGGTTGCTGGGCAAAATAAAGAGAAGGATGACAGTTTATCTATAGACAATTGATCCACACCTGGTAGCAACTTTCTCAGGATGGGATCTCCATTGTTAGAAAGTGGTGAAGATTGAACTTTCAGCATTTAGACATTCATCTCCCCACTATCGTATTCCCATCACTTTGATCTTGCATTGGATACCTAAAATAGAACTGGTATGTGGGAATTATCAGTTTATAGGTCATATTTCTTCTTGATGAATCAACCACCATGCAGGCTATCCAACATCTCCATCCCCTCTGGAATTTGAGACCCTACACTGACTGTGATACAGGAACAAAAGCTTCATTTACTTTACTGGAGAATCAATCAGAGAGGTGTCTTCCTCTGTGCACATGATGGTGCTCTTTACCCTGAGATTTGTGAAGTTCATGAGCGTAGTCTATATGTGCATTAAGGGGGCTCTGTATAGCAAGAGTGTTCCTCATCTTCCTTCTCTTTTTTTCTTTCAGCTAATGCCGTATTTCGTGATGATAATATTTTCATCAGCTCCTGGACTTCCAGGCCTATTTGTTGCATGTGCATTCAGTGGAACACTAAGGTCTGTCCTATGCTGGATGTAATGGAGGTGTGTCAAACCAAGCTGAAGGGAATGAAGTTCTTGAAAAGGCTGCCTTGTGTCCATCCTTTCCTCTTCCTACAATGAAATACTGTCCACTCTTTTCCTTTCTCAGTGCAAAGCCTGCAGGGAACTTGACAGACGTATTATCTTCTCTTTCTAAATTTATTTTAAAAGCATGGTATGATGCTATTAGATTATGTGTGTGTGGCACGTTCATTAGATAATGTATGTGCCATACATTAGAGTATTAGCATTAATAATGCTTTAAGAAATCAGAAAATCAGAAGGCCAGGATGAGTACAGGAGATTTGAGGCTGCTTATTCTTAGGAGTAGGATAATGTGCCTTTTGTAATAGGAAAACTAGTTATTTCATTGATTCCTTGTCCCTTGGAAGATGTTGCATTTGAAGGATTAGGAAGGAGGCAAACAAGAAAGAAATATTTGGAAGAGGCTGGAAGGAAAACTGAAAAAGATAAAATGTAATAATATGTTGACTCCTAAAGTTTCAATTTTTCCTTGAAGGTAACTATTTAAATATATATATACTTCATAAAACTGTCCAGAGATCTTAAGAAACTTTATTCATACCTTCAGGATAGTCATCTTAGTGAGACCATGGTTTCTAGTCTTCCCTTAAGCCAGCTGGGTGAACTTGAACCAATAACCATCAGCCCTAGGAAGGAAACAATGGCAACCACTTCCAAAAATGTTGCCAAGATGTTTCCAAGGAATCAAGACTTATTTAAAGGCACAACACCCCCCCCTCCAAGAATAACAACACAACAGCAACAACATCTACAACACAGTCCTTTCAACAGTTCCAAGAAGGCTACACACCAATTTGCACCACTGAGGTGACCCTGATGACACAGATAAACCTCCAGGTGACCTTAAAGACCTGCTAAAAGGATGCAAATGACCAGCTGTCTGCAAGGAGTATAAATCCTTCCATTCCCCACAATCCAATCAGAGCTAAAGAAGCTTCTTGGATGAGAAGCAAAACATTTTCAAAGAAAAACTAGAAAGTCCAGTTGCCTCTTGAAAAAAAAGAGAACTTCATGACCTGAATGACTGGGAATCTCCATAGACAAGAATAACAACAAAGAAACAAATGAAAGCCTCCCCCAACATCTTCATGTATGAAAACTTTTTCAATGCTGTACCATTTACTGCTATGTCATTACATGATCACCTAACCAGTTACTGTATCAAGAGTTTAATCATTCAAGCAATGGAAGCAGAACTTCTGTTTATAAAAAGGGATATGCTAATGTAAAATATTTCTATTTTTAGTGCAAGAGAAGTCAAATTTGCCAATTCCCCCCTGAAGGTGGAAAAGAGAGCCATAGAAAAGCAATGTGAGATGCAGAAATAGTAAAAATACCCAGCAACAAGAATGCTGTATGCACAGAAATGGACAGATATTTTAATTCCCATAATGGATGACTGGCTGAAAAAGCTGATGGAGTTAGCAGAGATGGCTAAACTGACTACTGTAATCAAAGAAGAGAATACAGCTGACTTTGTTTTTACTTGGAAATTACTTCTGGACTTTGTGCTTGAGGTGGAAAAAAAGGAAACTTTGACTTTTGGTTTTCTGGTTAGATAGGTTTGTTGTTAGAGAAATGGCTAGCATACATAAAAGTAAAAGTTGAGTCGGTATGTTATAACTTTATTTCACTAAAAAGAGTTGGAAGTCAATGCTTTTAGTTTTTTCCCTTTACCCTACATGTTTCCTGTTCCCCCTTTCCTCGTTTACTTACCCATTATTTTAATTTTTTCTTTGCATTTTATACTTTTATACACTAATACAAAATTCATGAAAAATAAAAGAATTAATAAAAATATCAATCCTTAACTATGATGGTAGTAGTAAACCTTGCCTCAAAAATAAGATAAAGCTGCAACATAAGTATTCAGATAGTTCATGTGTATTAATTCACTGTATTAATCAATGATCCTTACTTAATTTTAATTTAGGGCGTTATATGAAGAAGAAGTTAGGATTAAAGCAAACCATTATATAATTTTATATAATGTCTGAAGTTAATACATAATCTCTATTCAGTGAATGCAGCTAGATAAATCCTTGCCCTCAAATAAACTGTACTTTTTCCCAGTTTCACAATTTTGTATCTATCTCTATTGGATAAAGTCTAAATTCACAAAACAACATGCTAATTTAAGATAAAATGGAATGGATGTTGTAGGAATCCCACTGTTTTAGTAAGAGTATGAACCAAGCAACTATATGACCTATTTTGTTTAGGCATAGCATGTTATGAACAAGCAGCTTTGCTTTAGTCCAAGTTTAGTATATTATGTAAAGACATCTTGATTGTTAGCAACATTTAACTAATTATTATTATTTGTGAAACAGAAGATTCAGCTATTTTATCATACAGAGTGATGGTGGGAGTATAAGTAATATATAACAGGCACTTTTTTCAAATCCATCTTTTTCTTATTTGATTTGCTTCATATTTATTTCTTCTTTTACTTTTTACTTCTTTTGCAATACTATCCCATAATAGGCTACTTGGTAGATGGATGGAAATAATTTAGTATTACTTGTCCCAGGGACCGTCACATTTTAAGGGCTAATCTGTAGTTCTGACATTTTACATACTTACTTTTATAGCACTGTGGCTGCAAGTATAAATGCTCTGGCAACAGTAACATTTGAAGATTTTGTCAAGAACTATTTTCCAAAACTTTCTGAGCGTGCAAGCACTTGGACCAGCAAAGGCTTATGTAGGTAGAAAATAAGACCTTAATTTTTCTTAACTTTAAATGAAACTGTTTCTTAATCTATTGTTCAAAATGAAAATGTCTTTAAAACTGATATGTTTAAACTTGCCACTTTTCAAAAGTCCTTAATACACTATCACAAGGGCTGTGTCTGGGCAATAACTTACATGCAGTTTCTCTTATCAGTGTATGTAAAAAATATGATTATTTAATAATGATTTGTTCCCTTTTGACATGTTTGTCATCTCAAATTAGCAGCAATAATTTTGGTGCAGTACATCCAGAGATGTTGGATTCCTAATCAGATGTACATAAACTATAGTTTTGTAAAAAAAAATCAGGGAGGATTAATAGATTTATCATTGAGTTAACTTAATGTTCCACCTTTGTCTGAGCTGTAGGCTCAAGAACTCTGCATATTAACTAGCTTAAAGGAAGTTAGTCTTTCCTTATAATCTGTACACATTGATTAAGACATGAATTTTTAATCTATCGACCATCCTTGAAAGAAAATGGATCCCAACAAAGATACAACCTAGCAGCTAAAAGCATAGCCATCAATACATATGAATAGCCAAGTAAGAGACTGGATTACTTTTCCTTTTATAGTCTGTGACTTAAATATTTATGCTCAAAAAGATCACAGAAAGGTCATTCTGTGGCATCATAATAGAATGAATGCTTCACATATTGACATTCCCTATCATGACCTATGAAAATGATTTTAGATGAAAAATATGATAGATAACTTTTATAACTCTTTTTTCCTGCAAAGTAAGGCATTAAAAAGATGCTTTCATTGGAAATTACACTGGCTTCTATCCATGAGTAATTGAAATTTGAAGTTATTTCTTTCAATGTCCTCGAAACAGCAGCATGAAAGGGGAAAAGATTATTTTAAA
Organism: Myanophis thanlyinensis; assembly: GCA_017656035.1. Taxonomy (NCBI): domain Eukaryota; kingdom Metazoa; phylum Chordata; class Lepidosauria; order Squamata; family Homalopsidae; genus Myanophis; species Myanophis thanlyinensis. The sequence continues at coordinate 2,358 of JAEANM010002687.1, read as the reverse complement.
GAAAGTGCCAAAATGAAAATGTCAGCATCATACGGCATAATGCAGTTTGAAATAATAGGTTGAAAATCTCTTAGGAATTTCTGTTGAAGGAGCAAAGAAATCAACCATCTCCCTTTAACTAGTTATTTTCTATGAAAACCTTTTATGAAAGCTTCAGGCAATTATGGAGGTTAAAGGGAAGAATGGGCAAATACTGTATTTCCTCCCAAACTTTCTGCTTTCTGGAAAATCCCATATGGAGCAAATCTTAGGAACGTTCTTTTTATAGGAGGAAATTTTGAAATCTATCAACTGCTGTCATTAGCTATCAACTTTCTGATGAAAATACATTTGAACCTATATAATGAAATCTTCCTTTTCTCCAGGCATAGTGTTTGGAGGGCTGTGTACTACAATGGCTGTAGCTGCATCACTCATGGGTGGTGTTGTGCAGGTAACTACACAGTTAAATGTTTATTATGATCTTGAATTTGTATCATCCTCCCTTAATAAGGAAGTTCAACTTCCATAGTGAGAAAGTGTGACAGATGGCCTTAAAAGTCTAGAGAGCTCTGCTCTGATTAAATTCATAGACTGCTTCATGTGCGATTAAACCCATTCATATTCATATGTCATCAGTTACTTTCCCTACACATTATCATCAGGACAAGTAATCATAGAACCTATTTAATTGAAACAACTTTTATTTTTGATTAAACATGTTATTTCTTTTATTGCTTTAATAATCTATTATTCTCCTTGAGAATAAATAAGGAATTTACAAATATAGGATATATTTAATATATATAAATATATATATACTGTATATTTGTTTTTGTAGATTTTCACGGGTACAGGTATGCAGATCTAGGTGTGTTCGGGTCTTTTCCTGTGTAAGTCTGAGAGTATCTTCACAATGTTTTGGCGACCCGAACACACCTAGACCTACATACCTGTACCCATGAAAATCTACAAAAATGTACATATACATATAAATATACATATATCCTATATTTGTATATTCCTTATTTACAATATACAGTCTATATATGTACATGCAGGATTAAATTGTATTTCATTTGCATTCATGAATACTAAATCATGAAAGTATGCATGGTCCTCTTACTTTACCATATATGCCATGTCACATATACCACAGAAATCTCCTGGATTGCCCTAAGAAACCAGAAATTATGGTTGTGGTAATTTTACATATTTATGCACACATTTGAGTGTCTTCATAAGAAAGTTCTTAGGGCTGGTATTTAAATAAAGAACTGTTAGTTGCCTCTTAATATGAGTTTAATAAATAAATAAAAGACTGCTTAAAATGGATTTGAATAAGCAACACATGTTGGAAAATACATACCTTGGTGGAGATACATCTCTTTTTTATTGTAGATGAGGTAGTTTGAGTTGGGTAGCATTATAGAAGTGAATTTTCTAAAGGATTTTTTTGCTTCTACTTTTCATCTGGAATGTTCTAGATGAAAATTTGCTAACATAGACAAATTCTACATGCAAGTGAATAATTTTTAATTCATAGAAGATATTTTAAATTTTAAATATTTGTTTTCAATGGTATACCCATGTACTAAACAAGAACCACATTCTCTTAAAAAACTCTCTGTAAAACAATTAAACAGAATGTTATAGAAATGGAATATATATACAGTATATTTTTGATAACTGTGATATATTTTTTAACTAGGCTTCACTTAGTATCCATGGAATGTGTGGAGGACCTATGTTGGGATTATTTACCCTGGGAATTATTTTTCCTTGTACCAATTGGAAAGTAAGTAATAAGAATAACATTATCTTGCATATACATTCTATTATTTTATTGATTTTTATTATTATTGTTAAACATAGCAAAAGATCCTTCATGACACTTCATTGTTAACTGAGATATGATACAGGCAATCTTCTTATTGCTTCATAAACTTTGAGTCTCTTGCCAGATTTTAAGAGATGCTGCAGCTAATACCCTTCAGGAGTGTCAAATACTTTTCCTAGCTTAAAAGACTTATAGGTATTTAAAATCTGACAACTCCAATAATATTGTTTCATGGTTTCATTTGTTTAAGGGTGCTTTTGGTGGTCTTGCTACTGGAATCACTTTGGCATTTTGGGTCGGCATTGGTGCTTTTGTGTATCCTGCTCCACCATCAAAAACTCTGCCACTTGACCTCTCAACAGCTGGATGCAATAGTACTGATATGGTTGTACCCATAGTTGCTACTTTATCTCCTGAAAGGTACCATTTCTATCTTATCATCTATATATGTTATGGTAGTAGTTCATAATTGCTTTTCACAGTAATTATAGCCCACTATTACAATTAATCATTTTATCTATCTATCTATCATCTATCTA
>JAEANM010002686.1:0-23916 GCA_017656035.1 Myanophis thanlyinensis | reverse complement strand
TCTCTCCCCCAACCTCCCTCCCTCTCTCCCTCCCCCCCTCTTTCTCTATGTGTGCAGTGTTGGAACTTTTGTTGTAAAAAAGTTCTCTGGAAGGAATTCAATATATAATATGCTGTCTTGAGTTTTGTGGGAAAAACAAGATATAAATCTAGCGACTAAAATGATAACAAATAAATACAAAATTATTCTTAGGTCTTGGCACTAAAGGAGCCAAAAAACCAAAGGAAAGTGTCATTGATTGACCACTGTGAATGTTTCTATTAAAATAATTAAATTTTATTGACATTTAAGGTATGTTTTCATTTATTTATATTTGTCTTTCCTTTACAGAATCACCGAAGTCAACTGGAGATTTTTGATGAGAATGTTGCCCACATAAGCACTTGGCTGTACCAGGCTGAAGCTCTGTTGGATGAGATTGAAAAAAAGTCTGCCAACAAGAAAGAAGAGACAGTGAAGGTAGCAAAATTGAACTTTTACTGACACAGTTTAGACAGTAATAGCATATTTTGGATCCAAATGAAAGTCTGCCAGGTTCTGAGGTTGATTTCTGTCTTGTTTCCCTTCCTTCTTTTTTAAATCTTACTGTGATCTAAACAATAACCTATTTTTCCCCTATTCATAGCGCCTAACATCAGAATTGGATGCTGTTAGTCTCAGAGTTGATAATGTGCGTGACCAAGCGGTTATGCTGATGAGTGGTCGTGGTGTATCATGTCATGAGCTTGTAGAACCCAAATTGACTGAACTGAATAGGAATTTTGAAAAAGTGTCACAGCACATCAGAAGTGCCAAGGTTAGTATGGAAGATTCCTGGTCCCAAAGTGTATCTATTGACCTATTTTTACATTTATATTGCTGATTTTTACTTCTCTAATGTTTCTGTGAAATGCATGCTATGGCATTGTATTTTGTCTTTCTAATATTTCATTGTATTTTTGCATTTTTTAGGAGATTATCTCCCTGTGTAAATGGTTGCACAAAAGGACAAAAATATATAGATAGTCCTTGTTTAGCAACTGAATTTGGGATAAGCTAGTTTCGTGGTTCAGTGAAGCAGTTTCTAAGTGAAACAGCACAATACTTCAGTTTTCCTTTGTTTTACAGACCTGTGAAAGCTGCAGATGCGAGAATTGGACACAAGTTACTTTTTTTCAAAACTGTTGTAACTGTGAACATTTTCTGTATAAAGAAGTTGCTAAGCAAGGACTACCTATATTAGTTCTGCCCTACTTTGTGTGGGACAATAATACTTCTTCACTGATATTTTTTAAACAAGAAAAAGATAGTTATTTATTTTTTTAAATAAATGACATGCTATTCCAAAACTTTCTCTTTTTCTCTTCCCAGTCACCAAAAGCATGTAAAGTAATATATTCGGGGGGGTTTGGTGAATCATTTTATTTTACATGTAATTCTGTTTCTGTACTAACCTATAAGCTATCTGCAAAAGATAATTTCTTTGGGTCAATTTTGAGAATGAGAAATTCTACAATTTATTTATTTACAGCTATACTGTTGCAGTTATGTGATATGTATACAAATATATTGACTACTGATCAGGGTGCTTGCTATTTTATGTGTGTGTCAGATGCTGTTCAGTCAGGATGCTCATAAAAGCTTTGCTAAGCAGGAGCTTTGTGGAATTGCAGTGGCTTCTAAAGACCTTGATAAATTTGAATGTGAAATAAAGGAAATGCTGAACATAGTGGAAAAGCACATGGAATCAAAAGAAGATGATGAAAAGGTTGGAGAATTTCATGTTAAAACAAAACTATCATACTCATTCTCCTTCCTTCCTTCCTTCCTTCCTCAAGGCATGATTTTTTAAATCTGGAATCCTGTGACCTAGAGGTCTATTTGACGACATTGTAATTCACTTGCTGCATGCAATAAATATTGATCTTGCTTGTATCAGCTGTTTCACCAATGCAGTCTTCCTGATGACTTTATACATTCAGTTCTATTTGTGCAAGGTCTTGTTTGATGATAAAATGTATAGTTGTGTCATACTTGAAATCATGCATTTGGATACTCATCCTTTATCAAACGCTTTTTTGTCATTCCAAGTCCTTGGCAGAATTTGCAACATGTCCCCTTTCTGTGCTACATCTGCAGGTGGTCCTCAACTTATAACAAATCCTTTAGTGACCATTCAATGTTACAACAGCACCTTAAAAAGTGACCATTTTTCACACTTATGCCAGTTGTGGCATGCCCACCGTTGGGTGATCAACATTTAGATACTTGGCAGCAGGTTCATATTTACGATGATTGCAATGCCCTGGGGTCATGTGATCATCTTTTTATGACCTTCTGACAAGCAGAGTCAATGGGGAAGCCAGGTTCACTTAACAACCATGATTTATTGTCTGCAGTGATTTGCTTAACAACTGTGGCAAGAAAGGTTGTAAAATGGGGCAAAATTCACTTAACAACATACATTTTGAGCTCCATTATGGTCATAAGTCAAGGACTACCTGTATTATACTGGAAGTATAGGCAATGTAGGAGATGCTCAACAGTGCTAGAACCGACAAGAATTGCTGTATCATAGCCCTGGCTTATTTCTGCACCAAAGGAAACTTGTTGAAAAAGTGAGGCGATATAAATATAGATACAGAACTTAGATTATGATACTTAGATACAAATCTTAGATTATTATTTTAATGTTTGGTATCTTCATTGAACATTGAACATTGTAAAATTGTTGATTTTACGTTGCTGCGCAACTACATATTGCAAAGTCGGTAATTACAATGACTAATGAATTTAATAAATTTGCTGATTCTTTGTGGAGGATAAAGCTATTATAATTAGAGTTCTGCATTCTTCAAAACAGGATTCTGAGGAAGTACTTCCAAACTCATGCAACAGAACACCTCTCTGTTATTGGTTTCCATCCAAAGAAAGGTGATTTCTTTATGAGATTGATACAACAATCACAACTTTGTGCACGGTTCATTGAATGAATAACAGAGAGATGCTATGCTCAATTGAGGCCTGCAGCACTTTTTGTGAATAGTTTTAAGCATGTACAGCCATGCTATACATCAGGGGTGTTAAACTCAAGGCCCGGAGGCCAGTGCTTAGATCTTGCCTGCGGGACTGCCCTAGAAACAGCAAAGGCCCAGTCCATGGTGCCAGGAAAAATGGAGCTCAAAAGGGCCATGCACGACCCTTCCAGGCTCTGTTTTCAGCCACGTCAACCTCTGCCGGCTTCTGCCAGTGAAAACAGAAATCGGGAACCCATTTTCGCTGTCAGGCCACCACAGATATCCCTGACACATGTGACATCAAGCTGACCAGGCTCACCCTGGTCAATGCCATTCCGAGGTCAAACACAATCCTGATGTGACCCTCAATGAAATCAAATTTTACACCCTTGCTATACATGGTTTTCTGTACAGTCTTACTCTTTGGGAGTAAGAAAAGCTATATTCCTGTATTCAAGTATTCCTGAAAATATATCCTTCTTTTAAAATTGTAGCTGGATGAAGAAAGAGCTCAAATTGAGGAAGTTCTTCAGAAAGGTGAGCATTTGTTACAGCAGCTCATGGAAGATAACCGGAGAGAAAAAATTCGTTTGCAGCTCCTCCTTCTTCAGACGAAGCAAAGCAGTGCAAAGGTCAGTGAAAAATAGCCTTGCTGTGCAATAGATCTATAATGTTTTAGACATGGCTTCTTCTTTCTTCCCATAGAAGACTTATACACACTTGAAAAATTTCACACTTGTCTGTGAGACATATAGAATCCATCTTTTTGCCTTTTCCTCTGACATTATTTATTTACAGATAGTCCCTGAGTCTTGACTGCATTTGAACCCCAAATTTATGTTGCTAGGCGAGAAATTTGTTAAGTGAGTTTTGCCCCATTTTATGATTTTTCTTGCCATATTTTTTAAATGAATCATTGCCGTTGTTAAATTAGTAGCACTGTTGTTAAGTCCATCTAGCTTTCTTATTGACCTTGCTTGTCAGTGGGTAACAGAAGGTACATGACCCCAGGACACTGCAAATGTCATAAATATGAACCAATGGCCAAGTGTCTGAATTTTGATCACATGATCATGGGGATGCTGCAATGATCATAAATGTGAAAAATGGTCATAAGTCACTTTTTTCAGCATCGTGATAACTGAACAGTCACTAAACGAACTGTTAAAGGCGAGGGTTAGCTGTATTAAATTGGTATGCTATCCATCTCAATATCTATGTGACTCAGGCAGCTTATAATGCAATAAAAACATACATTTAAGAAGAATTTTAAATATAAAATGACTTAAAATTACAAGTATTAAATATAGACTACAAACAAAAGGCTTGAGCAAAATAGAAATGCTGTCTTCTATGTCACTGCACTGACCATCTCCAAACTGGGCCCCAAATTAACCAGCAGATTCAGGTCTTAATGCCCTTCCAAAGGGCCAGAAGGCTGGTGGCAGATCTCATTTCTGGTGGCAAAATGTTCCAAAGGGCAGCTAGGACAGACAAGGTATTCTCTTAGACCAGAGGTGAGAAATTATGGCCCTTTTATGACTTGTGGACTTCAACTCCCAGAATTCCTGAGCCAGCATGGCTGACTCAGGAATTCTGGGAGTTGAAGTCCAGAAATCATATAAAGGGCCATAATTTATAGAACCTTAATTATTAATTTTATAACCTTTCTTTTGGGATTGTAGGAGCTTCAGTCCTTACAGAAGAGGCAGGTGTTAGAACTTACACCTTCATTTACTCCATATGAAATGGAAGCAGAGAGTCACTTGCAGTGGCTTAGTGAAACAGATGCAAGTCTTTCTGGATTTCAAGAAGCAGAAGAAAGGGAGAAAACAAAGGTAAATTGTTTTTAATATAAACCACTCTTTTACGTAATAATAGTTCAATAGTTTTGTTTTTGATATCTCCTGCTCTCCATCCCAGTGTTTCCAAACTTGTGCTTCTACATAGGTTGGATCTCAACATATTTTTTTGACAAGCTGCCTAGCAATTATGACTGTTGAAGTCTATTATGTTTAGGTTGCATAAGGATCACTTGGTTTGTGTCGCTTGAAATGTAATAATTGGTTCAAAACTAATGGTTTTAACTCTGTTAAACCCTTTAACAAAGGTAATATTGTTCCACCCAAATAATTAATTTATTCTGGGGAACTAATTCAAACTTATTTTACCACTTGTTTCATGTACCTTGAATGAAGAACTGACTTTTAGCAGCCTTTCCAGGATGAACCAGAAAGATAGTGTTAACTTTGCAAATCAAAACTGTGATTGATACAACCTGGTACTATGCTGTACAGCTTATAAGTAATAATACTTTAAACTGGGCTTAGAAGTCATAGGAATACATTACAGTGACCTCGGAATCACTGTCTAATTGAACAGTTCTTGAACTAAACTACATGAATTTTGTGTCCTCCAAGAATATGAAATACATTGGTCTATATAATATGAAGCAAGAGTGGATTATGAATATTTTCCAAAGCTCATTGTTAACTAAACATAAGAACATAAGAATCTAGGAAGTGCCACACTAGATTGGACACTTGACTCTTCTCCCAGTGGCCAATAAACCCTATAAGGAAGCTTACTAATCCCTCAGCAATGACCTTCAGAGGTATCAAGGCTCATATCCACTGATTGCCACGACTTCCATGAATTGGATCAAATCTTCAACTGCATTCTTCATATATTCAAAGAATATGCCCAACTGATTATATCCATAGAAACTGAAAAGTCATTGTATATATTTTTGAATTATTGAAAGAGCTTCTTAAATTGGCTACCAATATCCTCTCAGTAGGTAGGAATCTCTCTCCTAAATCACTGTTACAATCAATAATATTTTTCAAATATATCTGACTCATTGGTATAAAATCTAATGAGAAAAGAGGTAACTTTTGGCTAGGTTTATGGTTAATTGAGAGGCTTGTGAAACCTTAGTTTTAATTAATTCCTAAAAAGACACAGTGTTTGTACAGGTAATTTTTTATTTACAACAGTTCATTTAGTGACCGTTTGAAGTTACAATGACATTGTGACGGTTTTTCACACTTACAACCCTTGTCGTGGGATCAAAATTCAGATGCTTGGCAACTAACTCATATTTATGATGGTTGTAGTGTCCCAGGATCATGTGATTCCCATTTGTGACCCTCTGACAAGCAAAGTCAGTGGGAATTTGTCAGATTCACTTAACCATGTTACTAACATAAGCAATGATTCACTTAACAACTGTGGCAAGAAAAGTCGTAAAATTGGGCAAAACTCACTTAACAAATGTCTTGCTTAGCAACCATAATTTTGGGCTCAATTGTAGCCGGAAGTCGAGGACTACCTATGCTATTTTTTGTTTGGATTTTATACCAATGAGTCAGATATTTTTGAAAATATGATTGATTGTAATAGTGATTTAGGAAAGAGAGATTCCTGCCTACTGAGAGGATGTTGATAGCTAATTTAAGAAACCCTTTCAATAATTCAAACATATAAACAATGACTTTTCATTTTCTGTTTCTAATGGATCCACTTTTTTTTCAGATTCTTAGTCTGCCATAGGATTTGTTTTGCGTTTATTTATAAAATGAGACTTGTGGAGCAGTAAGTAATTCTTTGGACAGGCTTGTGTATTAGGCAATCTGTCAAATCCTTTTGCATTACTGGTTATGAGCTTCATAATTAAATTAATCAATCTCTTTATGACTCTTCTGTAAGTTGTAAATCTAAAACCAATTGAGGATGAGATATAGGAATGTTCAAATCTCAAAATGAATTCTGTGTAATATAGAATAATAATGGTCTGTTTGGCAGTAGCTATATGCCTTTTCTTTCCCTGAGGCTAATAGAAGCTTGGGAAGAGGTGATTTTGATCTACTGATTAAATACTGAATGTTTCTTCCTTCAGTGTTAGTGTTGCTGTAAAGACTGCCCACCAGTCATACTAAAAACCTAGAAAATTTGGTAACAAACTCCCACATAATATAAGCTGTGATCCTCAAGGATGGTTAAAATATAATTGGTCTTGAGAGATTTGCATAATGGGTGTTTAAAGTAGACTACCCAACTTAGGAGCATCTTTCAGATGAGTTGACTTCAAGTTTCAGAATGTGTTAACCAGCATACCCATTGAGGAAAATTCTGGGAATTGAAATCCACACAGCTGGCAGATAGAGAAGAACCATCAAGTTTCATTAAAAAATCATGTTGAAAACTAAACATAACACTGCAACCTCAACATTTTGTACTTTTATCTTGACATCAATTGCAAATATTAAAATTGCGAGATTTATGTCATTTGATCACAATATATATTTTGTGACATAATATAAGTTTTGTTAATATATGATTGAAAATACCATGGTTACAGGAACCATATTTTATGATTCTTATATCAGTTTAGATCTATCTACAGACCTTGTTCAACACAAAATAAATTGTTAGTTGCTGTCCATTCATGTCTTCCTGGATATTGTTCTAAATAGTAATTAGTTCCTATGAAAAAAGTGGGGTTGCATTAAATCCCCTTCAAAGGAATAAAGGGATCTATATATTGAGATGTAGTATTTATTGGTGCACAGAAAAAAAAAAGAATAATTCTTCCAAGAACTTTTGTCTGGCCTCTGACAATTTTTTTCGTCTGAGGGCATCACTCTACAGATCCTACAGAGCAACAGCAGGTGAAGTATTAAGCCCCCCTTTCATATGATAAATATTAAGAATTGTTTAATGAAAGGGTAAGAGAAGGCTGTCTCCATTCTTTATTGATTTGAAGATCAATTACACGAAATGGGCATTGTATATACTTTTGCTATTCAAAAGTTACAAATACAAAAATAATGAATCAATTTCCATGAAGATCAGGAAATGTTCTTCATACTTACAGAAATGTAAAGAATTCATCTGTTGAGTTGAAGTATATGTGAACACACTGTAAGGTTTAATTTTTATCTTGATATTGCCTAGTTGCAGTTCACACTTTCTCTTTCACACCCCTCCCACACTCACTGTTGATTACCCAAACTTACTTTCTGTTTCAGAGGCATTTTATTTCAGTGGATCTGATAAATTACAGTTTTTCCCTTACATTTTGAACTGAACCTTGACCAGGGGTTTGAGTTTCTCATTAATCTTCCCTGTTTGCCACCTATATTGTGCCAAACAATTGATCAATATTGCAACTGTCTAAGACTTTGCTACTGGGGATCTTAATGACCTTCATTCTGGAATGGACTCCAACAGTGTAATTCAGAAAACAAATAAATCACTTTTGGTGTGTCAGGATTTGACTGACCACATTTTAGAAATGTGCCAATTGGGGATTTTTTTAATCTAGTATATGGCTCTATTTTATCTAGTAACCACTTCTAGCTAATACAAACTCCTTGTGGAAAGGTAGGATGGAATGTTAATTAATAGAAGCAATAACTGGGTGTCCTGTTGAATGAATGACTTTGTGAGATCATGCTAAGAGCCATCACCTCCAATGTTATATTTCCAACAGTAATTAGCTAGATGCCCTTGGAAGCCATAAAGATTAGCCTCTATTATTGTTTTATCACCAGCATCTGGGCATCCAGATCTACAATTTAGATAATGTTTCTCATAATATAAAACTTAGCTCTCTCAGATAATGATATAATGTTATAAAACATGGCTCTTCAGAAATCACACCTTATGAGGAGATGGGGCCATGCCATGCCACAGGAACCATCTTTCAAAGTGCTTCATTTGATATCTAATTCTTTTGTTAGTAGCTAGGGCATAGGAGACCCATAATTTTACATCTCCAGTCTGTTCTGATAACCAAAGAAGTGATTGACTGGATAGAGCACTGGTGAATCATAGTGTTGATTTCATTGGTATGTGATTTGCTTATTTTCAAGTATCATTGAAGTAGCCTGGCAACAGAGAGTGATAAACACATTTAATTGTTCTATTTGCCACCTTGGAAACAATCAAAAAAGTGCAAAATTGATATAAAAAAAGGGAAATAAAAACTAAACCAACATTTGCTAGCCAAAACTTGGGCAGAGATTTTTGAATTAAGAATTTTATTTAAGGCAGCTTTAATGAATTGCAACTCATTTCATCTGTCAGAAGCATGAAGTAGCTTGAGTGATGTGTTATTTAAATACCTTGGAATAGGAAGGTGATGGAAAGACAGAGGATAGTTACGCAGATGGAGTTGCTTGGAATAAGTCTAAGCCTTAAATAAAAGTGTGGGATCTCCGAAGTACTGCTTTTTTTTTGTTGCTATCACTGATTAATCACAACTTTCTACATTTGCTAAAGGCTTTCAGGCACATGCAGTATTGATATTTGGAACCGCATGCAAACTTTGAACATTGCATACCAAAAGTATGTTAATCAATTAGTTTTCTTTAGCTTCATTATGAACACATAATATTTTAATAAAATGAAGTGTAAGACACACTCAAAAGGCATTTGGTGCATGTTGCTTTGGTTTTCCCTATGAAGTCACATTGTTATGTATTTAAATGAGAATGGACATTTTTATTTGATACTGTTGAGAACATTTGTGAAATATATTTATTTTTATACCAATTTATTAGACTATATAACTTAAGAAAATCCAATGATTTCAGTAGTAGTATTTCCAAATATACAGTGTTCTTTTGGGGCCTAAATAATAGACTTCATGAGTCTATCTTCCTCATAAATATGCAGTGAGTAGTTGGTTCATATATTCTGGAATTACAAGTGATAATATACTAGTAGGTCCTCGTTCTACTACGATAACTGTACTATCATGAAAAGCCACTTTGTGAACTGGAAATTGTGGTCCAGGTACCGGGTTAATGAAAGAAGCCTCTGGGCGTAAGTAATGTTGCAATAGATCTTGAAGTGTATATTTTTGAATTAACTAAAGATTGTGGATATATACATTTCAGGAGCATAAAGTGTGTGTAGGCAGAGATAATCCTTTCCTTCTTTAATGCAACTGGAACTACTTAATTAGAAAAGGATATTGTTATTTGATTAGAATATTGTTTTACTATATTATATACTTGCTTATCTAGTAATTTATGTGGCATATAGTTCAAAGCTAAGCAAAAGGATAAGAGGAATTAATTCATGAGAACTCTTGATTTAGTCACAGTGGAAACATTTCTTTGTAATTATAATTTAGCATCATCTGAAGAATTATTAATTAAAATAGCATTAAATCTTAAGGTTAGAATATAATGGAAATGCAAATAAACGAACCTTTCTTGTATTTTTATAATGAGGTTAGTTTTAAAGAATTAGTTAACCAAAGTTTATTTTGTTTTAGGCAATTCCACAAAGGATTCAAGGGTCTCGGTCATCAATGACCAGGGAATCTCCATTCCCTGCAGAATACCTGGTTGAAATTAACAAGATTTTGCTGGTTATAGCTGATGCTGAGCTCTTGCTAAATGCTCCAGAACTTCATTCAGCAATATATGAAGACTTTTCTACTCAAGAAGATTCATTAAAGGTACTAGAAACTAAAATCTAATATTACAATTAAAAATATAAAAGAGCATTAATGTTCTTCTCAATGAATGTTTTAATTCTGGTGCATGGCAAGATGCTTTCTGACTTGAAAAATGGGTTCTGCCTTGGATATGTCTTGATTTACAGGCACCTGGCTCTAATTTTTCTAGAATCATCACCAATCCTATCATTTGCTAGATTCAGGACATATAAAATAATTTATTTAATTAAAGTAAATACAGGATCATTTTAAAAAGCAATGTAAACGTTTGAAAAGGAATGGGAATAAATTGAATGAAGACCATTGTGAAGTACGTTATTAGAAAGTTGTATTGGGCCAAACAAAATTCACACAAACATTTATAGACATACACATTATAAGGGCTCACATCCTATAAGGCTAAGATTGCACTTAATTATTTCTTATTTATTCATTAAATGTATTTACTTCCCATCTCACCATGGTGCTATTCTGAATGGCTTATAATAATAAAATAGAAAATGATTACTGTTATGCATTACCTACATAGTATTAGATACATATTATATTATGTACTCCTTAATGTAGGAGACATGGTTTGGCTTCCAAAGTCACTAAGACCATCATTGTTTTCGTTTCTTGAGCAAGCCTTAATGGTCTAGTTTGCTTATAATGTTAAGCTGTAATGAATGGCTTCTGACATCATAGCCAGCCAAAAGTAAACCATTTATGACTTACATGTGTGCACCATTCTAACCCATGAGTCAAAGGATGAAAGATGTAAATATACATATATACTGATATTTGTTGCCATCTAATCAGGCTCTATTTTTCCAGCTGGCAGTTATCTTTGATGGGATGCTAATTCTGCCTGGTATTTTTATTTTACTGTATTACAGAACATAAAAGATATGTTGGATAAATTAGAGGATCAGATTGCAGTTATTCATGAAAAGCAACCTGATGTTATACTAGAGGCATCTGGACCTGAAGCTGTTCAAATAGAAGATTCACTAAGCCAGCTTAATGCAGAATGGGATCGAATTAACAGAATGTACAATGATCGCAAATGGTAAGTAAAAGGACTGCCTATATTTTGTACTTACAATTTTTCAGCAAGAAAATGTGATGAGTTGGAGTCTAACTGTTAGACAGAGAAGAGAACAAATCAGGTAGTAGCCATTTTGTAGCTCTACTGTGCATGCAGTATAAATCAGCTGTACTAAGTTTGGCTGTAAACAGGATAACATTTTAAAGCATTATTTATAAAATATTGTTTATTTGCCGAAGTTGCTTAGCAAATGACTGTGTAAGCTAGCAGATAGGGAACCAAGAAGTGTTAATTTAGGTGGCATGAGGAAACTATATATTACATTAAAATGAAAATTAAAGTGGCACGATTGTGTTCTTAACTTTACGAATAGAGTGAAATGGAGAAAAACTTGACTCTTTTTTTCTCAACCTCTTTTTTCTGCAAATTACAAAGCAAGTCAGTTGCTGCATCTTAGACATTTCTCTTTATCTCTTTTAGTGTTTGCTGTTTTTTTTAGAGAAATTCTAGCCAGCTGAGACTTGTTTACTAGAATTTCTGTTGAAGTCACAAGAATGTGAGCCAATTAATTCATGAGAATATAGCAATGCACAAACATCACGTACATTGCATTTTCAATCTTGTTCCCTATAGTTTTAAAGGCTGAACCTGTAGAACTGCATCAGTCCCTAGCATCATCGTTTGAACTTGTTTTCGAAAAGAGTTTTGTATTATATCACATTTGCTCTTCATGCACTGCAGGCATTAGAAAAAAAATTCTTCCTCGTTATTTGCAGACATCTGTGCAGTGACTATATTTGAAGCCCCATCATTCATTTGGAAACTCAAAAGATGTTATTAAATTAACAATGAAGTAGGCAAACCTTCCCATTTTAAAAGAGAAATTAAACTTCATAGTCAATTGGTGAAATACAACAAGCAGATTTCCTAGCTGATTCCTTGCAGAAATAAGACAGTTCTTGAATCTCATAAATAATGTATCTTATTTTGCATTGTACTTAAAAGTAAGTAGGCTTCTTTAAAGCCAAAACTTTGAAGCCAAGACTGGTATGAACAAGTTTTTTGTAATATGGAAGAATTTGCCTGTCAACTTGGGATACAAAAACAATTTGGTTCAATTGTAGCTATACCTAACCACTGGGAATAAAAATATATCTCTAAGTAATGACATAGAAAGCTATGTTTTCTATGTGGAATATAAATGCCCTCCTATTTTTACTTATTAGGAAGATTTTGTTGCAGATTTGGTTGAGGAAAAACACTTTTTTTCCAGCTATAATGATCTGAAAATTGTAATGTCTCCCTTTCACCCATGGAGCAATAGAACAATTAGATGTCTCTAGGCAAGATGCCCTTAAGACTTTCCTGCAGCTTTTCCAGTTATACACTTTCCTCCTATTCCATTGCTTTATTTCCTCTCCTTAACTGTCAGATAATATCAGGAAGGACTCCTTTTCCTGTCCTTCCTTTTCTTTTTTCTTACCAAGTAATGGACACTCATGACTGATAAAATGGTGCCCCTGGAATGAATGGTGGACTTATGGCCTACTTCCATGTTGCTTATGAAGCAGAAGTGGGGGGGATGGATGGAGTAAATACTGGAGTTGTTATGCTTGCGTTCTTATCTTCACTAGCTTACCCTGAAATACTTAGGATGGCAAGGCCTTCCCCCAAATGAAAAAGGAAAAAGGAAGCCATCCAAGTGCCGAAGCAGTTTCTGCTGATGGTTGGCTGAGCAGTACACCTAACACAAAATAATAGGAGGAAATGGAAGAAGAAGAGGAAAAACATCTTTATATTTTCTAGCAGGGCAGATGAAAAATTGTAGTGGAACTATCTGAATAGCTTGCCTTATCAGGTAGCACCGAGAGGAATATTTCTTTTAGATCCTATGGAGACTGATGCAGTTGGCTTTAGTCATGGGCACTTAACTCTCATATTGTTTCCTGGAAAAGAGTGATAGAAGACACACTGAAACATTCTGTTGATTGGCAAAGTGGAAGGCTTACTCTTTGGAGAAGGATATCATCTGTTGGTGCTTATTGGGATCATCACCTAGTTTTAGCTTTTACTCTTTGCCTGTAAATCTGGCAAATTGCACCAATGAGTAAGAATACAGTAATAATGTTTCATGTGTGGCTTCCACTTGGAAAAGTGTGCTACATAAATATTCATACACTCACATATTCAGCAACTCGTTTTCCTCTGAAATTTGGCTGTATGAGGAATGAACAAAGGTGAACAGTATGGCTAAGTTTGTAAAATTGATTTTTTTCCCAGTGTGCATAACTAGTTTATTATGATTCATGTGTCTCAGAGTTACAGTTGGTCTGGGTACATTTGCTTCTCAGTAGACAAACTGATTTTAAATAGGAATTAAATTTTATAAGTTGCCTGTATGCTTATGCACTCTCTTACTGTTTCTTTATGAGTTTGAAGTGCTAGAAGTTATAAATGGATGGATCAAAAGTGTGAATAGTGCTGCCTTTAAAGTTGGGCTTTAAACATCTTTGTTTTCAACACAAATAAGCCAAAATAAACTGCCAAGATTGTATTTGTTGTCTTGTACATATGCACACACACTCACTTGCATACATATTCTATTTTGCAGTCTTACCGTGCATGTATTCTATAATGCAAAATTATTTTGCTTTACTTCTGAAATGTCTTTCGCATTTTTCTCCTGTTCTTATTCCATTTAGTAGTTTTGATAAGTCTATAGAGGAGTGGAGACAGTTCCATTGTGATCTAAATGATCTCTCACAGTGGCTATCAGAAGCAGAAGGGTTGCTGGCTGAAGCCCACGCTCCAGATGGCAGCCTGGATATAGAAAAAGCCAGGATACACCAGCAGGTAACTGATTACTCTGTATTAAGCCCAGCACTTTAGTTAGAGTCTTTAATTCTACTGTTGTCACAGAAGAAAATGGCAATTGTCAGGTTTTGTAATGTTGGCAGCTAGGAGTAGTACAAAGCATTTAAAAGGCTGCTTTGCAAAGTGCATTGGTGCTGCCTTCAAAGCTCAGTGTTGTTGCTTCAAAGGTTTGTGCATATATTACATTGATAACACTTCTGTTGAGACTGCCAGTAAATCAAAGGGGCCACTGTTGTGGTTGCAAAGGTTGTGCCATCACATTTTGCCTGAATGTATTGCTTAGTCCTATTAAAACATATAAAGTCAACCTACATGAATTATATTGAGAAATTATTTGCGTAGCTTCCAAAGATGTTGATGAAACAAATATATGGAATTAAAAAACTAAAGAAGTCAGTGCTTTCATTTCATTTTGAGAGGAGTGCTATATTAAATACACTTACTAGGATTTCAGTCCTGTTATTCTAGAACAGACATTATATCTGCTACTGATAAAATCTTGCTCTTAGTAGAGACAATTGTATCTTTCTCCTCAAATGAAGCTTAGGACAGGACCTTTATTTTGCGTAGGTTGACGCTATATGTGAATGAGAGGGTGAGTGCATTTTGTGATAGAGGAGAAGGTCTTTGCAATATTAGAAACTCAAATGTAGTTGCTGAGAATATTGAAGAGAAGATACAGCATGTTGGGCAAGGCTTAGAAGCAAATAGGCAGCCCTTTGCAGAAAGAGATACATGGGATCCAAACTAGTGGTCTTTACTACTAGTAGATAATACTTCTAAGATTTTTTAAAAAAGCAGACCCACATAGATCAGGAAAAAGGAGGTCCAGTCCAGATGCATGAACAGCAGTTGTCACAAATCCATCTTCCTGTAGCAGAGGTAACATCTGATATAGATATTCTGGGTGGAAACTGACTGCTACCTATATATGCATTTCCAACAGGAACTTGAAGAGGGAATCAGCAGCCATAAACTCAGTTTCTCAACACTGAATAGAACAGGAGAAGAAATAATTCAGAAACTCTCCAATACAGATGGAAACTTCTTGAAAGAAAAACTAGCTGGGCTGTATAAACGCTGGAAAAACATCAATGCTGAAATCATAGAAAGGCAGCAGAGGTAAGTGGACCCCTTAGAATTTGAAGATTTGAGGATATCTTAGTAGCGGTGGAGATAAATGTCTTTAAAATTTGGACATGCCATTGTGGATTTTCACCAAGAGAAACTTCTTATATCTGTATTCTAAAAGATTTCTAAGGTAGTTCCCTAAAACAGCTTCATACTATACTATGCACTCTCTACTCTGTGAAGGGGATGAGTGGTTTCTAAATATAATATATATGTATGTATGTACTGTATGTATGTATGTAGGTAGGTAGACTTGTTCCAAGGATTGCAGCTTTTGTCCCAGTGCCACAGTGTTGTTTTCATTCTAATGAGAGGAGCAGGACCATTTGGCCACTCCTAAGCCTGCCCATCATAGATAACCCTTCTCCGAATCTGTATTTATGACGGTATATTTCATAGTATAATTGGAATGTTCAGATGTTTCATCACTACAAGGTAAATTACAAGGTAAATTAAATCATGCTTTCTGTTGCATTTACTAATTACATATTTCTTAATCAACCAATCTATTTTTAGTCACAGATCAGCAAAATACATATTTGTCTAGCCTGCCAGCCAGCCAGGCAATCATTCCCAGCCCTTTACTAAACTGTATAATTCTAAACATGTCACATCATTTTCAAGACTGTATATAAACATATATTATTACCTTATCTTCTTTTGTGAGATAAATATTGAAACATGTAAAAAAAAGAACATGAAGTAATAAGTAATGGCAGGTGTTAAGAATTAAGAAAGCTTAATGATACTTTTTATCTTTGCATCCTTGGTCCAATTTTTATATTGCCTTTTCTTTAATATTCCCATCTGTTAATGCTCTTTCTTAAAGTAAAATATTATTTCAGGGTTTTTTAAAAAAAGCAACTGCCCAGCTGGTAGTTTCTAAAGAAAAATGGCAGTGTACAACAATTTTTACTTTCAAGAATGCCTTTATGCCAACATGCTTGCTCAGATATTTAAAAACAAACAAACAAACAAATAAATAGTGGGTTTTTTAAAACTTTGAATTCCCTTCTCTGTGGGTGCACCCTCCCTCTGGAACGAATTGCCCCCGGAGATTCGGACCATTGCGGACCTTCAGACCTTCTGGCACGCATTAAAAACTCACCTATTTCAGCAAGCCGGTCTGGACTAGTACTTAATGGGGTTTTAAAATTTTCTTTTAAATTAGTTTTAAGTTTTAAATTTTAAATTTTTAATCATTTTTACTCTATATTTTTGCTCTATATTTTTAAATCTTGATTCAATCGGCCTTAGTTTAATTTAATTTTAATCACTTAAATTGTCTATTTGTGTATTTTATTGGCTGTACACCACCCCGTGTCCTTCAGGAGAGGGGGTGGTATATAAATTTTGACAATAAATAAATAAATAAATATATATATTGGTTTTTTAATTAATTGGCCATTTTTATTTGTATTTTTAACTTGGTTTTAATTGTATTTTCTTGTTTTTTACTTGGCTGTGCACCGCCTCAAGTCCTTCGGGAGGGAGGCGGTATACAAATGTAATAAATAAATAAGTAAGTAAGTAAGTACCAGTCAAGAAATACGCCATAGACTAGACTGGTGTAGAGATAGGATTAGGATTAGCAATGAAAGCTTTGGGGAAAAAAGGTTTTCAGATGCTATGACATATCCATATCTGCAAAGATCAGAATTGTGAAGGCAGTGATCATCTCTCTGACTTTCTATGGAGATAAAAGACTGAACAGGCAAAATAAGAAAAGAGTGTTAATGCTTTTGAACTTTGGTGTCAAAGGATAGCCAAATTAGGGGTGGGGGTGATGAATCACAAAACAAATCAACTGCAAAGTTCTCACAATGCACAAATGACCAAGCTCAAATTAGCATATCTTAGATATATTATGTGAAGACTTGGCGCCCTTGGGATGTTATAATTCTGGGGAAAGTGGAAGGAAGGAGGAGAGATTATCCTGGAGAAAATCTATGCAGTTGCTAAAAGTCAACATCAGCTAAACTGCATCTAATCAAAATGGGGTTATGTAAAAAAGAAACCTTGATGTTGCAGCCTTTTAAAAATAGATTGTCCTATTTTCTTTCCTTGGCCATAACACTCTTCCCGCGCCCACTCCCTCTTTTTTTTTTTTAAATGGAAATGAGGGAAGCTTTTGTGCATGCTTAGACTGACCTCTTTCTGCCAGTCCTGTCACACTTTCCTTGCTCCTGAGAAAATGAGACATGTTTGTTTCTTAGACTTGTAGGATCAATTTTGCAAGAGATCTAGAAAGGCAAGAATAGAAAGAAAGAACAAGGTTGCTAGCAAATATTTCTGTGTTTCTTTTTTAATCTTGCTAGTCCGTTCACAAAAAATCTATGTGTTATTCCCAGTTTGATGAGTTCAGATCTTGGAAATTAAATGTTTGTTGTTGTTGTTTTTAAAAAAAAAGAGCATTGTGATTTGAAGCAATTATAGTGTTAGTTATTTTACTGATCCCTTTTCTCATCATTGAGCATCCATTATAAAAACAGTCCTAAATTTCACTGAATTTCACATTGAGTTTGAAACATTTCAGTTCATTTTAAATTATTCATATGCCTGAATTAAAAACAGTGGGAAACAAAATTTTAGCCATCAACCTGATATTGATTATACCATATTAATCTATTAAGACACGTTGTGCATTATAGGTCAGTTTTAAAGTTGAGAATTGATCACTAGATCACTGTTAGTGCTTCCCCATGTTGGTCCTTTATTTGGATCAGCAGTATATTTTGCAGTATACTTCCCACTTCAGTTTCTCTGTCTATTTGATATATGGAAACTCTGGAAAAGCACCATATTTTTTTTCTTGGAGTAACTGCATTAGATACCAACTTGCTATTTTATTTGCCTTTATTTCCTTTTCAATTATTGTCTTATTAAATTCTAGGCTCAGAAGCCCTACATTGTACAGCGGAGAGGAGCAGAATTCGCTTTGTCTACTATAGCAAAGCATTTTGGTGGTGAAATGGCAGTAGGCCTGCCACATCTCTGGGATACAATGGTCGGGTCCTTAAAGAACAGTATTGATATAAATAACTTCGGTAGGTATATTTCTTAAGGCTTGGCGAATTTAAATTTTCAATTAAAAATAAAATAAAATATATATAATACTATTTCCTGTAATAGATCGAAAGTTACTCTTGGAAAAAGGAGACGGACCAGCCCAGGAATTGGTGAATTCTCTACAAGTTTTTGAAATAACTGCAGCTTCTATGGATATTCAGCTTCACTCTCTGGTATTGTATTTTGTTTAGAAATAGTTTGCATTCTCTCTGAGGTTCAATATTATTTGTTTTTGCTTTTTCTTAAATTTGGAATAATGATGATAACTGCCATCTGCAATTAAAAATATTATTGTTGCTATTTTTATGTAAACTCGTAGAATTCTTTTTTTTTTCTTGCCATGTATGTGTGTACATTCCAATTAAACTGAGGTTTGTCTGTGCTTATGTGGGTATATGCATATTGCATAATGGTTATCTTTTGAGAGCTGAATGCAACACAATTTCATTTTAATGTATGCTGATTAATATATAGTTAAAATGACAATAAATTTCTATTCTATTTTGATATTTAAATCAACCCTACCTTTTTTGAAGGAGAATTTGATTTTTTTCTAAGGTTGTGGTTTTATCTTAAAAGGCAACAGTTCTTGAAGCTATTTTAAAAGCTATTCTTCCTAGCATAATAATGATTTGACCATAAGGCTGTAGATAACTGTGTTGTGCGCCATCATATGCCTGTGTCTGTTTCTGATTGTTCAAATATACCTTGACACTCCCCTGTCCTTGTTCCATTGCAAGTAGATAAATCATGTATTCAGTATCGTGAATAACTCACACTAATGTTGAACTAACATAGCTGTCTTTTGATTAGAGTAATAGAGTATCTTCAGTAGCCTTTACTGTGCCTCTGACTTTCTCATGGTTTCTTTTTTTTTTTTCAGTTAGTACAGCACTTGCCTTACCTTTGTATGTGCCTTCAACACCCCAGCACTGCAGTGAGGCCCATGGCTGCGCGTTGTGTGGGTGTAATGAGCAAAATAGCTACCGTGGAAACCATTCATATTTTTCTAGAAAAGGTTCTTCCTTGGCTGGGAGCGATAGATGATAGTACCAAGCAAGAAGGAGCAATTGAAGCTCTCGGTGGTATCCTTCCTAAATTCTTTTGTAGTCTGTCTGTGTGGGTATGTCCACTGAAGGATAGCTTTGTCTAAATAAACCTTAATTCTGAAATTGGCTGCTTGAAAGCAATAACTTGCAAGGTAAATAAAAGAAAGGAATGTTCTCCTTTTATCTTGATTAAGTAGATAAACTGCAGAGCTCAGCAGGGAGATGCCTCTCCTTGGTCAACTGGAACGAGAGAGGTGAAAGTTTGGCCGGGAGAGGAGAAAATGTTAGAATTGTGTAATTTCTGTGTTAGAATTGTGTTAGAATTTCTGGTGTAAAAGAGTCTCTATTGCTAATAAGAAAGAAATCCTTAACAATGAATCTACAGCTATAATGGAGCAATTAGATGTTGGGATTATTCCCTATATAGTTCTGCTTGTGGTTCCTGTTCTGGGCAGAATGAGCGATCAGACAGACAGCGTCCGGTTCATGGCTACCCAGTGCTTTGCAACTCTGATTAGATTAATGCCACTTGAGGTAAGTCAGATCCTTTCTTGTGGTGTCTCAAGACATGGCGCCTTTGTTTGCTTGTTTGTTCCCTGAATTA
Source organism: Myanophis thanlyinensis (assembly GCA_017656035.1). Classification (NCBI taxonomy): domain Eukaryota; kingdom Metazoa; phylum Chordata; class Lepidosauria; order Squamata; family Homalopsidae; genus Myanophis; species Myanophis thanlyinensis. The sequence continues at coordinate 3,686 of JAEANM010002686.1, read as the reverse complement.
GTACTTGGGCTACAGGTAGTCCTTGACTTATAACCCTAGTTAGGACCAGAATTTCCACTGCTAAGCAAAGCATTAAGTGAGTTGCATCCAATTTTACAACCTTACAATCACGGTTAAGCACATAGTTGCAGTTGTTAAGTGACACACGGAATCGTTACACAAATCCGGCTTTTCCTGTTGACTTTGCTTGTTGGAGGCCAACTGAGAAGGTTACAAAATGGCGATCGCATGATCATGGGGATGTTACAGTCCTGCATAGTTCAAAGAATATGTTTAAAGCTTTATTTCACTTGGAGTTACCATTTTTTCAATTTTCCATCAATGCTTGGCCTTTCAGAACATCCCTTCTTTCATTCTAAATTACAAGCTATTCTGATAGTAAATTACGATGCAAAGTTGCTTATTGTCTAATGTAAATTTAAGGACTATGTGCATTTTACAAAGTCTGAAGGCAGCATGACTTTAATTTGTCTTTTTTGCAGAAAGCAGATCCTAATAGATGCACTAATCACACTTGGCCAAATAAAGTATTAAATTTTGAACTCGTACTTCTATCTTTTTTTCAGGCTGGTATTCCAGATCCACCAAATATGTCTGAAGATTTAATTAAAATAAAAGCCAAGGAGCGCCATTTCCTGGAACAGTTATTGGATGGGAAAAAACTTGAAAATTATAAAATTCCAATACCAATTAAAGCAGAACTCAGAAAATATCAGCAGGTAAGTTTTCATTGCTAAAGAAATTTTCATTTGTTAAACAGTTTGAGGCCTTGGCTCTCATCTAGTTTTTTTAATGCATCCTCTATTATAAAACTTCTCCAGATAGGTAAGATGAAACGATCCATTTGAAGAAGGATGGTGTAGATTGGCAGCTAAGTTGTTCACATTTTGTGGGTATTTTTGAAATTTTCTATTTCTCCATTTATTTTCCAGTTGCCACATTTTAAATTGTCAAAATTATATAACTTGGAAATTGCTTCAGAGGTCTTTATTAAGAGCGAAAGGCATGTAAATATAAACAGTAAATAAAAGAAGTCCAATGTATATTTTTCAGCTCTCACATTATTGGGATCTTTCTCATATCTTACAGGAAGGTGTGAACTGGTTGGCTTTTCTCAACAAATACAAACTTCATGGTATCCTGTGTGATGATATGGGCTTAGGAAAAACCCTGCAGTCCATCTGTATCCTTGCAGGAGATCACTATCTCAGGTAGACTACATAGTTACTGCTGTTCAATATTTCTCTGAATTTTTTTTTTCCAGTACAATAAATACATGAATGAATATTTTTCTACTGCTCTCCAAAGGTCCCAAGAATATGCAAGAACTAAGATAGCTGATAGTATTCCACTCCCATCCTTGGTTGTGTGCCCGCCCACCCTGACAGGTCATTGGGTGGATGAAGTGGGCAAATTTTGTTCCAAGGAGTTTTTGAATCCTTTGCACTATACTGGCCCTCCAACAGAAAGGGCAAGGTAAGCAATATATTTAAACACATTACTTTTGGTGGTTGGAACCGTTTCCTTTTCTTGGAATTATTTGAACTTTTAAAATCTTTTTGTAGCTTGTATGGTTTCAAGCTGTATATAAAAGCCCAATTCATTTATCTTTTGTCTCTTTCAGGTTACAGCACCATGTAAAAAGACACAACCTAATTGTAGCTTCTTATGATGTTGTGAGAAACGACATTGATTTTTTCAGGTAAGAGCTATTTTTTTAAATTTTTAGATGTTTCAAATGCTTTAAAACAACTAAAACTAATTAATGGCTTCTTCTTTCCTAGAAATATTAAATTCAACTACTGTATTCTTGATGAAGGACATGTCATCAAAAATGGAAAAACAAAGCTATCAAAAGCTATAAAGCAGTTGGCTGCCAATTACCGAATAATACTCTCTGGGACACCAATCCAGGTAATCCATGTCTAAATAGGCTTGTGATAATGGAGAAATAGATTTTTCAGTGTCTAAAAACTACTTGTTTTGTTCAGTTGAGGTTATGTATTGAGGGATGAGATTATCTTCAAAACCTTGGAATCACATAGTGTAAGCATTTCTCATCAGAGGATGCTGGATAGCCGCACATTTGATTGCCAAATTCGAGGCATGATGTTGATTACTAAGCGTTGCTGTGTGCAAAGCATGTCAGCATGAATGAGACACTCCTCCTCAAGAGCTGGTAGAGCTATTTGGGAAGTTTTCCCCTCCTCTGCATGCAGGGATGTTGTTGTGGCCTATCGGCCACAGGTCCCCCCAGTAGCTGACTCAGAGGAGGAGGAGGTAGCATGGGAGTCAGGATCAGCAACTAGGCAACCTGAGAGCTCCGAGGGGGAAGTGGGAGTGGAGCTGGCAGAGAGAGATGGAGATGGAGCCTGGGCCATCTGTCAACCCTCAGATGGAAAGTCAAGAGCTCCCAGGTCTGGAATTGGCTGAGGAGGAAGAAAAGGAATAGCTGAGTCCAGTGCCTGATACACAGATGTGCAGAAGGCAGAGAAGAGGAGAGCAGTGGAAATCCGTGGGCCGATCCTTGGGAAGGAAGAGCCACCACTGCCTCACCCTAGCTCTGGAGATAAAAGGCGGAAATGAATAGATGTGGCAGACAACTATTCATCTTCCAGCTGGACGGACTTGTTAGCCTAGGTTGTGAGAGAAACATTTTGCTGGGGCTGCCAGTACTCCTAATTTAAGGAATCTTTGAGTTCACTTCAGAAGGTTTGTTGTGTTTGGGAGGCTGGGTCAGAACAGATGTGCACCAACAGTTATGGGCCACTTCAGTGGAACAACTGTCACTCACCCATGCAGGTAGCAAGGGAAACCTTTGAAACAATTGTGCCAATTTTTCCCAGAGATTGTGGTGACCTTTAAATCGTTTTGGAGGGATTACTTACTTCTTATTACTATTCATGCAGAGCACCCCTTTCGGATACTTGGATTTTACAGTTTGAATTTACGTGGACTAGATTTTTCATGTTTGTCTCATGCCCAAGCAAAACACGTCACAATAAAAGGAGAAAACTATTTGTGGAATCAGATGGGCAGTCATGATGAATTTCTCTATTTTGCAATAAATTCACTATAATTTTTACTGCAGATGGCCAACTTGCTATTGTTACAATTTTTTTTTCTATCTTATCTTTTTCTTTCAGAACAATGTCTTAGAATTGTGGTCACTATTTGATTTTCTTATGCCGGGATTTTTGGGTACTGAGCGCCAGTTTGCAGCTCGTTATGGCAAGCCCATATTAGCAAGCAGGGATGCTCGGAGCTCCAGTCGAGAACAGGAGGCAGGTAAGAAACACTGCTTAATAAAATTCTTTTCCTGTTGGAGGAACTCATGAACCTGGCTCTTGGTTGAGTGGAAGAATCTCAGGTGTTTCAATAACATTTTCTTATGGGCCTTTGTAGGTGTCCTTGCAATGGAGGCATTACACAGGCAAGTCCTGCCATTTTTATTACGAAGGATGAAGGAGGACGTATTACAAGATCTTCCACCCAAAATCATTCAAGACTATTATTGTATTCTCAGCCCCCTCCAGGCAAGTTTCTTAATTTGAATCACATTGACATTTAGTTTTTTTTTTTTTTATTAAATTTTTTATTGATAATAATAAACAAAACACAAACAAAAAAGAAACAATAAAAATAATATTACACCACGTGCTATACATAGGAAAGGAAGATTTGGG
>JAEANM010002685.1:0-23917 GCA_017656035.1 Myanophis thanlyinensis | reverse complement strand
TAAGCATTTCACTGCATATCGTACCATGTATGACTGTGTATGTGACCAATAAATTTGAAATTGAATTGAAATTGAAAGGCTGGGAACCCATGACAAAACTGCCATTTTATTTCTCCACATTCTTAATTCTTATGTGAAACTCTCTTCGAATATTAAAGATAGCTATTTGATACTTTAAATCCCTCAGCTGTAACTAAGGTACTTGTGGCTGGAGAGTTTTGATTCTTGTACCTTCCAAATTCCTCCACGGATCTGACATGCCCCTCTCCCCCCCTTTTTTTTTAACCTTTCTTGTCATCGGAGATCCAGTTTTAAAATACTAAGCATTGCAGAACTTTCTATGCATACAAGGGGAGAATCTGAAATCAAACCCCGTACATGGATGTATGTTTTATTCTCATATATGTATATTCAACGGATGAACCTCTGTTCTCAGATTTATAGATGTTATCTGATATATTGTATGGCCTTGGGATGTCTTCTCAACATTCATAGCATTGGATTGGTAAGTGTATACATTTGTATAGTACAGCATTGGTAAGTGTATACATTTAGTTTAAATAGCCAACTTTTCTTTTTCCTTTGTCAAGCTATTATTATGTAGTGTGAAAGCTATGATTAATTAGCATTAAAAATACAGAGTTTCTACACTCTGTGATCTCAGGCCAACCATATTAATATCTCAGATATTCTCACACCAATTAACAGTATCTGGACTTAGGCAATGATGACGGGAGTTATGCCTGTAGACTATGCTGTCCAAATCTAGCATATTGTGACTTCCATTTTTCCCAAAAATAAAGAAATGCTTTTTTAGGACATCTGTTTGACTAAGATGGAGAGATGGAAAGGACTGTCCTGACTTAGTTAAGAAGATAAAGTGTGGAGTTCTTTCAGGATGGCTTTAAGAAGCTTGTCCATTATTGGCAGGCATGTGTAGCAAATGGTGGTGATTATATGGAGAAGTAAATACAGGTAACAAAAGAACTCATTTCAATAATTATTTTCCTATTTTGTTGACCAAAATATCCCTATTAAATTTTTGGCAGTGGAGGCATTTCTTTTCATTCAACTCTGATATGTTTTGTCTATCTAATATTTGTACTAGCCATGATTATTGGCAAAATGTAATGTATAGAAAAAGAAGAAGGAATATATACGCTTGTGAAGTGTAATTATCAAAACTGAGTATTAGATAATATTCTACATTTTTGCTGATAAAATTATTCGTACATCTAGGCTATCTAAAGCATGCATGTTGCATTAAGGGGGAGGGGAATCCATGTGGGCATTAATTAAAATGTGATTCTTGCCTAATCAATATTTATGTTTATAAAAAGTAAGCAAGTTGAAGAATCATCTCTTTTTTTTTCTTTCAATTAGCTTGATTTGCAGTTAAATAATCTGTACTTTGGCTAGCTAATGAGAAGGGAGGACTCATTTGAAAAGACCCTGATGCTGGAAAATATTGAAGGTGAAAGAAGAATGGCAGAGGATGAGATGATTAGATAGTGTCATCAATGCAATGAACATGAATTTGGGCAAACTCCGGGAGACAATGGAAGACACTGCTATGGTCCATGGGGTCGCAAAGAGTCGGATGTGATTTAAAGACAGGACAACAACAGCGGCCTGCACTAACATGAGAAATATTACCCTGGCCACATGTTTGATCTGTTGAACTAACTGTACTTCTTTTAAGTTTGAACCCACATCCAGCTAACTGTCTGGTTGTCCTGCAGTTATAGACTGGAACACATCTGCTCTGCTAAGCAGCCATGTTTTATATATCACCTATTGTTTCTGGAGGGCAGGAGGAAATGACAATATCTTCTGTTGCTCCTAACCCACCATGAATGTGACCTCTTCTTAATTCATGTTAAAAGTAGTATTTTATAATGTTGCTATCCAGTTTGCCTGCTCAGCTTATGTGTTTTGATCCTAATATAAATTCAGCAGAAATGGCTAAGGTGGGAACTGGAACTCATGGTTACCTGCTTTCTAGTCTGATGCCTTAATCACTAGACTAAACTGGCTCTGTTGTAGCTTGTTTCATTCTGTCCAGTGACAACTGAATTGTAATTAACTCTAATCTGTTTCTTCCAAATGTATAGGACCCTGAGAGAAAGGTCAATTGTAGGTCAGTTCCTTGAACCCTATAGTGGAGAACATGTTTTCATTGTGCAGTGAGTATCTCATGAATATTCCTCCTTTTCCCCTGGCTAAGGTCTATAAATATCATCCTCTCCCAGCCAAAAATCAGGCAACAGAAAGACAACTGTGCAGGGCCTATCTAGTGAGAAGCAGCCCAGCTTTATATACATTATTAGGAAACCTATTTCTTCCAGTGTGACAGCAGAGGGCCATTTGTATGAAAAAGCAAAATAGCCACCTCATTGCTTTTTCAAAACATATACAAATGTGAATTTTGCTGGGTAGGAGGGCTGGAGCACCTCTGGAAATCAAGATAAATCTGCTTATACACACACATGGCATAATTTGTAGAGAAGGCAAGGTTTATACAAGAAATTGAAGCTTTAAACCTCAAGTACCATAAATAGTATATTTTAAAGCTTCAAGTCAGTTGTAGGCTGGGGGCCAGATCCCTTATTTGGCAGCTGTCGTCATTTTATGATTTATTAAAATGAAGTAACAAAGCGAGACATAACTATTAACAAGGGTGTTTGCAGCATCGGTGGAATATTCCAAAAGCTGGTTTCTTTGCCTTTAATCCTCAGATATCTTGATAGGAAAAGTCTTTCTTCTTCTGCAGAGTTGAAAAGGAACAAGATGCAGCCCCCTTCTCTCCTGGTAGCACGAGACTAGTGACCCAGGGGTTTGGCTTTATCTTTATTGTTTCTGTTTCTTTAAACAAAAAGGAAATGTTCAATATAAAAATTAGCCATCTTTTTTTTTATGCAGATGGTTTTGCTGAAAGGCATGGGTGCTTTCATGTATCAGGTCTGCAGGCAGAAAACAACAAATAGAGTTCATAGGACTTAATGGAAAGAGGGGCCAATGAGACCTGGTGAGGAGAAGCAGAATAAACCATATACAGATACTGTTACATTTGCTTAGCAATGGCTTGTGAATAAGTCAAAATTGTGGGATTCACATAGCATACTAAGCCTCCAGCTTGTAAACTACCTTTTGGCTTAGCACATGATATGAACCCAGCCACATAATGAAATACAAAATAGGCTACAAGTGTACTGTTATACTTGATATATAGGCTACATTTCCAAAAGACATTCTTACAAACCTTAGTTACAGTGCAGTTAGTGCCAAGTAAGTTAACTGCACACAATTCTTTATCTTCAGATTTACCAAACTGTTCAAATGTTAGATAGTTGCTTAGGATATTTGATGGTTCAGCATCTAGGTTAAAGTAGTTCAGGATGGCCATGTAGAGGGTTTTGAGTGCTCAGAGAAAAGATGGCGGACAGAGGATTAAAAATAGCATGTTCACTAACTTAAGTTTCAGCCAAATGCATTGTGCAAACAAGGTAATTGAGCTCAGCGTGATATAGGTAATGAATCTGATCCTGGATCAAACTGCCTGCTCACTAGATTTACCATCCAGCCTCTTTACAAAATTAACATGGATAATGGCAGGAATGCTATGGGTTTATTCTGAGGTAAAAAAAACCCATCCTGATCATGTATGCTGATCCTGCAGCTTCAGTACACCAGGTTGCAAATGAACTGAAGCCTTAGAATGTCATCTTCCATTTCCCAGAGAGCTCTGTTATGAAAATGGGTATCCTTTGACCCCTGTGATCTTAATGCTTTGTTTGGAATGTGTGCCTCAAAAATAATATAGAGAAGTATACCTCATACATGGTATTGTTAAAATTATAGTACTATGCCTAGAGATAAAATTGTGGGAGGAAAAGATTGTTCCTGTAGATAAAAATCCTTCTATCCCTTTTAATGAAAAATTGGCTGATATCTGTAACAATCAGGACCAAACACTGCTGGATAGATAGAGAGGACAATCCTTGGGGCCTTTCATTGATGTCAAGTGATTCCCAGGGTTTTCCAAAATGGGGTCTTAATAATAGGATATATTTTGGGCAAACGTATACATGCAATATAAAAATAGCTGTTAACTATCTTATACTTATCTATATTTGTATTCAATGTGATATAATAACCTAGATTGTTTCAGAATATTTCTGAATAATGAAAAATGTAAATATTTAGAATTATTAGATAACACCAATGATGGCAAAGTGCAAGAAGAATGAAAATGCTTGAAAACAAATATGAAAATTTCCCATGTTTCTGTATATTTTTTAAAATAAACTAAGATCATAGCAATAAATTCTCTTACTTTCACCAAATATATGAAAGGAAATTAGGCTTAGATTAGAATCAATGTTTGTTTCTTTAATAATGTAAACCAATGCATAATGTTCTAAGCATAATTTATGTTATCAAGATAAGTATTTATGTTATCGAGAAACTACTTATCTCTATACCATGATATTGTCCAACTGCCTTCAACATCAAATCTCTTAACTTTCTAGTATCTATCAAGTTTTAACACACTAAACTTCAAGAGTAGAAAATAGAGAATTTTTGAACAGCAAGATGTCCATACATATAAAAGCCAAGTATTTTTCCTGATAATAAGGAATGTGTAATTTATGTAAAGTTAAGTTGACAAACATTAAGCAACTGGATGTCAAGGAAATAGCCAATTTCAGAAATCCTTGTTCCTTAGACAAACACTGAATACTTAGTTTGAAGAAGAAATGTACATTCCAAAAAGTAATTGTAATATGTCATGGTACTTTATAAGAACAAGGGAGGAAGGAAAAGCTGAATGTAATGGAAAGACACATGGGTAACAGTATGTGCCACCTGGTACATATTTCCTTACCTAGCTTAAGGCTGAAATTATTTCATTTTACTTTTATAAGAATCATTGGATACAGAAATACACATAGTGTTTGGCATGTTTTATGAACAATTTTTTTCTGTCTAACCTCTTAGAATAGTAGACATATCTTTCAGAAAGAAATATGGATGTGTTAGATTAAATCTTTTAATTTTATCCTAGCATGGATTGCCTTTGACAATGTTATTTAGAATTACAAGAATTGCAGTCCAAAACATCTAGACTGCAGATACATTGCATCAGATATATTTTGTCCTCAGCTTTTTTTTTGCTGTTGATGTTTAAGCAGTAATCTTTTAAAAAAAAAAAAAAATCCTATACTTTGAGAAACACCATGCATTTTTTCATTGTATTTGTTGTTCTCATATTTAATTAGTTTTTAAATTAAATACAGGTAGCCGTCACCTTACAGCAGGGGTGGAATCCTACTGGTTTTGCTGCTGGTTCAGTGCACGCGCATGCATGCCAAACGCGCTGCAGCGCAGTTCTTTAAACCTCATTTACAGGCACCAGAGGCAGCCAGGATCATCAGGAAGGATCCGTCAGCGCTCCAAACATCCTGATTAAGGTAAGAAACAAAAAAACAAACAAACTCCAAGCTCGTATAAGGAAATACAAGGGCAGGGGCAGGTGGGAGGGGCCACATTCAAATTGTCACTATTGGTTTGGGCAATGTGGTACGATCAGGTTGCATTTCACTCCTGCCTTCAACCACAATTCAGTGTAAAATTTCTGTTGCTAAATGAGACATTTATTAGATGAGTTTCACACCATTTTATGACCTTTCTTGTCATCATTGTTAAGTGTATCACTTCGGTTATTAAGTTAGTAACATGGTTGTTAAGTGAATGTGGCTTCCTTGTTGATTTTGCTTCTCAGAAGGTCACAAAAGGTGACTGCATAACCCCAGGACTGTGCAACCATCATAAATATGAGTCAGTTGCCAAGGGTCTGAATTTTGTCCATGTGACCATGAGGATGCTGAAATGGTCCTAAGTCTGAAAAAAGGTCATAAATCACTTTTTTCAGTGGTGTTGTAACTTTGAACAGTCACTAAATGAACTGTTGTAAGTTGAGGACTACTTATATATTTGTAAAGAACAAGAATGCTTTATCTTTAAATACCCAATTATTTACATATATACATACATACATGCATACGTACATGCATACTTACATACATATAATATTGTGGATATTAAGCTACAAAACAATCTCATCTTTGTCAACTAAACTGACTGCTTCTTCCTTGGGAATGTTTCAATTAAAGAATAATCACTTAAAAAAATAACTACAATACGCAAGAAACTGCTTATTATTCCAGGAAGCAATTGCTACAGGTATGTGGAAAGTCTTACATCCACTAATCTCTTCATAGAATTCAGTGATTACATGACTATAATAGAAAGACGGCACATCTCCCAAGCTCACAACAAGAAACGTGCAAACATTTATTTTGAACAATCAAGTACAATGTCAAGCTGTCTTTTGATTAGGAAAAATGCCCATCTGAAAATTAATAAACCAAACTTCTAATATATATGAAGACAGGTTCACCCTCCCTGTGGCTCCAGAGAGTTAGCCACTTGGGAAAACACCCAATTTTAAGGAAAAATGAAAAGCAGATTAGAATAGTTTAGTCTTATTCTAGTCTGTTTTTTCCATTATTTCTTCTCCCCTCACAGAGGCTTCCAGACAGGGTGGGAGTCTTTGGTTGTGTCTGAACAAAAATTACAGTAAATAGAGTAATAGCTGGAGAGACCTATGTTTGGGATAAGTACAAATTACTGAAGAGCAGAAAAGGAGTAAATCAGGCATAAAAGATCCATAAGGAAAATTTCAGAGGCCCTCAGAAATGTCTGGGCCAAATGCCCTTTTCTTATCTTTGGTTATATGCTGAGAGTTTCAATGGAGTAGAAGACACTTCTAGGTGGTGCTTGGGACAGTTATTAAGCCATAGCTAGCCTGGTGGCTAGAAGGAAAGGGAACATCAGGATGAATCAAAGGAGGGAGAAGAAAACATCAGCTTTTTTTTGTATTGGAGACAATTTTTGAAATTTTAACATTAATAAATTCAGAGTGAGTTCTATTCATACGCTTTAAAAAAAAGAATGAATTATATCTGTAGTAAATATACAAACAACCCTACTGACTGCTGGGGTCCTCAGCAAAGGAGGCAGTACTTCTGGAGCCCTTTGAGCTAAAGTTATCCCACTTGTGCTATTTAAGCATGTCTGGACTCTAGGAGGGCTAAACAGTGGAGAAGGGTTGTGATCTGGCGTTAAGAGGTGCATCAGGGTAGAGAGATACATGGGAAATGATAAAATGTCGATGGCAGAGCAAGACACTGTTGGAGTGTCTTGAAGGGTGGCAACAATGGTGACAGCGATGGTGGCTCCTTCAACTTGAAAATTCTGCTCTTTAATGCTAGCGTGGTTGCTAATAAAACATACATTATTTCAAGGACTTTGTCCCAAAGGGATGCACTGACTTGATTTTCATTTCTTCCAGATTTGTTCATCAGGTGACTACTCTGTTTTTCAGAAGGCAAAGATCAGCAGATGAGGAATAACAGAATATTAGAGTTGGGAAGTACTTCGGAGTTGTTCTAGTTCAATTCTGTGCTCAAGCAGGATACCCTATATCATTTCAGACAAATGATTGTCCAATCTCTTTTTAAAAATCTCCAGTATTGAAACATCTATAACTTCTGGAGACAAGCTGTGACGCAGGGCTGTGGTTTATAGAAATTCTGTCTCATTCACAATATGCTGCAGCCCGCAGTTTTGAATGCATGTTGGTGAAAGTGAGTGGCCAGGGCAGTGTAGGTATTTAACTTACTATGTGGTCTGACATGTTTATTTCCAGAGTTGAAGTGATTTTAGGGATGGCATGGGATTATTCCATGCTCCTTGTCTTGTGGGGTTTCTATTGGGTAAAGAGGCTCAGGATTTTATGTAATTCATTATTTGAATGGACCTGTCCCAGTTGGTATTAATCTTATATATCACAGACAGCATATTTGGATAGGATTTGGGGATGAAGTTCATATCATGAATATAAAGGATATCTGTATTATTCCATTGTCATAGGCAGATAAAGATATCTGTATTATTTCATTGTCATAGGCAGATCAGTAAGTTTAAGACTCATGCTTGTGTCTCCTTAACCACAGCACAAACGAATTCCAGTAATCTCATCTTATTTTTCAGGAAAATTATCTTCATATTACCTTTCTCTATCTGTCAGTCCACAACTATAAAAGCTTACCGTTATTCATCACCATTGCAGTAATCAATTTGTTAAGGCTGCCCAGCTCCAAGAAGAGGCAGCATGCAATAAGTCAAACACATAAATTAAAAACCCAACTAAAAACTACATTCCCCAGCATTTCTAGATATCCTTGATCCAAATACTAACTAGCCGGGCCAGCTCTCCTTAGCCTTTGAGCTCTGATAAGATTAGCCAGGTACTGCTACCTGCTGAAAACTTCAAAATTTAGAAATGCATTAGTTGGCAACTAGAAAAATCTGCCTATTGAGAGATTAATTAGAGTGAAAAGTTTTGTTTTAGCTAGGGAACTAGTCTTAGCGGTTACACCATTCTACAAAAATATATTTCCGAAACTAGACTATGGAAGGTCACAGTACTTAACACACTGGAGCTAGTTATATTTCAAATAAAAATATACTTTGAAGATGTTTGTATCTTTTCTTGATTGCCAGATGTTATCTATGTTGTACTCTTGAGATGAGGTCAGAATGTAAAGTTAGATTTTGTTCCCGATTCCAGATTTCTGGATCTTGACTAAATGTGACCTTATAAATTGTGTGTCTTCACTTAACGCATCTCACCATTAATAATTTAGCTAACATTCAATGTTTTGCTTTCATGCCTAACACGCTTTCATTCTGTTTTCTAAGTTGTTTAAGGAGCAATGATCTAATGCTTTATGCTGTAAGTCTTTTGATATTTAATAGTAAAATTCCCTTTTGAACCAGGACCAAATCACAAGCCAACATAATTACAGGACTTTGAATTATTATTTCTGTTAAATGAAGGTATGGAAAAAGAATATTGGGATCATGAGAGAGAAAAAAAAGACTAATCAGGAAAAGGAAAGGACAGTTGCAATATAAATATTCAGCTGTATCTGCAGAAGCAGAAACCATGATGCCTTACTAGAGAGACATCAGAATCTCCCAATTCTAGTAGAAAAATGAAAAATGTTTTTGCTGAGATTAAACTGAATGTCGTTTCTCAGTTATTGGATTTGTATACAGATACTCTTCACTTAGTAATCCATTCAAAGTTACAATGGCACTGAAAAAAGTGACATGACCATTTTTTTCACACTTATGACCATTGCAGCATTTCCCATTATCACATGATCAAAATTCAGACATTTGACTCATATTTCTGACAGTCCCAAGGTCACGTGGTCATCTTTTGCAAACTTCTGGCAGGAAAAATCAACAGGGAAGTCAGATTCACTTAACAATCATGTTACTAATTTAACAACTGCAGCAGTTCACTTAACAACTGTGTCAAGAATGGTCATAAAATGGGGAAAATTTCATTTAACAACTATCTTGCTTAGCAAAAGAAATTTGGACTCAATTGTGGTCATAAGTCGAGAACTACCTGTAGTGCATTCAATTGTGTGATTTGCCTTAAAATACACGGCTTTTTGAATCAAAATGCAATGGTTTGTCAGCCATAATTCAGCATCAGTTAGATGCCTTGGGAATAAATCAGTTCTAAGGTCATTGGTGATTTCCTCCTTACTTTACATAAAAGTCCCACTTAACCATTAAAACACTGTATTTTCTTTTTATTGTAGCAGGTTTGTGGGTGGCAATAAGGTGTATTCTAAAGCAGAGGTCTCCAACCTTGGCCACTTTCAGACTTGTGGACTGCAACAGCTTTGCTGGCTGAGGAATTCTGGGAGTTGAAGTCCACAAGTCTGAAAGTGGCCAAGGTTGGAGACCCCTGTTCTAAAGGTTACAGCTGCTAAGAGATAAGCTGATCCATGCAGTTTTTGCAATCACTTTTAAAAAGAAATCAGACTGATAGAAGTTAAATATTTGAGGAGGGGGGCAGAAACGGAGCCAGGGATTTTTGGCCAACTAATCTACTGAATAATAATGGAAACCTGAATGTTCTAGTGAGGGCCAGCTTTTATGTTTTAAGAGTAAGGCTTTGGATCTGCATTACGTGACATCAGCACTTTGTGTTAGATAACATGTAGCCAGGAGACACTTCTAATGTAATTTGGGATAGGAGATAAAAGCAAAGGCCTGACTCCAGGTGACTACATGGATACTTCTGTACAGTCTTTTTGGCACTGATATGGAAATGTTGGTCATAGCATCATTTGGGGAAAAATATTTTTTTATTTCCTTTGACTTCTCAGTCTAGCCTACAATCCAGAGGTTTTGTTCTGGACTCGTCTTATTCAGGCTTTAACCCAATCAAACCCTGTTCAGTTATTCTGAGGTCAATCAAGGTTAGCTAGATGCTGCTATCTATTTCGATGAAGTATTTTCGACACTACGATGTCTATATAAGGGATATGGCTACTTGGTCACCAGAAAATTAGCATAGGGTTAAAGCCTTAAGCAGTTCTGAGATATCGTGCCCTTATGTTAACATGAATCAGTTACCAAACGATCCCCAAGAATTCTCCCAAGCAAGAAACAAAGGAAGCTTGCCTCCATCCAAGGTCTTCCTTTTTCCTGCCTGTAATTTCTGCATGCAAGTTTTGTGATTTAGGCTAATATTTAACCCTGCATATTTTTTTTTCTTCTAATGCTCATATGTTCACAATTTCCTTAAAACCTCATTTCCGATTGAATTTAAATTTACCTCTCCTGCTTTGTACCTTTGATTTTGTTGACTATTTAAATTTTATATTTCACAATACATAAATGTATTAAACAAAATGCAATGACAGGATTTGTCAACCTTATCAAGGAAAAAACATGACCAGATAAGCTAATTCAACTTTATTGTAAAGCTACATTAAAAATATCTTGCAAGTACAATTCTCCTTCCATTTTCTTTACAGCCTGAGGAACTATAAAGGTCCTCTTGGCCAGTTCATTATCCAGCTTGCTGTCTCTTATCTGATCATACCCTAGACAGCATTTCTTTTCCCAGTCTCCTATAGTCTTTCCATATGAAAAGTATTTTTTTTAATCTGGGGGGAATTAAGTTCCTATTACCCACTAATGTCATTACTATGGCCACCAGACAGTGGTAGAATTCAATTTTTTTTACTACCGGTTCTGTGGGTGTGGCTTGATGGGTGTGGCTGGGAGGGTCATGTGACTGGGTGGGCAGTTTCTGTAAGCAGGGCAATAAAGATTAGGCTAGAAACAACACCAGGATGTTTCTTTCCTGACTTCCTTACAGGATTAATCCTGTAAAGTGGGAAAAAACAAAAGGAGATTTCTTCTAACAACTGGTTCTCCAAATGGCTTAGAAAATTTACTACCGGTTCTAGCGAACCTGCTAGAACCTGCTGAATTTCACCTCTGCCACCAGATCTAGACTGCAAAAATCCAGACAACTGCAAAGAGAAATACAGTATCAAAAATTTTAACCCACCGCTGCCACTTGGTAGCCAGCCAGATTTTTGCAGACCGTATTTTATTCTACAGACATGGAAACATTTAAAGTTAGGCTACAAATCCGAAGATTTAATGTCCTTGTCTCAGAAATAGTATCATGATTAATTTTCATTTCCCCTAGTACCAATTACAATCTTTTTGCCCCTTTCAACTTTTGCTTGGTCTCCAAAGCTAGTACAGGTGAATTTCAACTACTGGAAGAATTTTCTGAGCTACAAGGTTCAGTACTCAACAGATAGTAAATGCTGCCACCTGGAGGATAGCTATATGTTCAGGCAGCATCAGTATAAAAAGGAAAGGGATCTCACAGAATACAAACTATCTTTTTAGGACTGAAGCAAAACACAAATCTGCCAATTTAATAGTTTAACAGCTGTTCCTACTCCCCAGGGAACCCTGAGAATTGTAGAGCGATGAGGGGGAAAGCTACACATTCTGAATCTTTCCCAAACTATAATTCTAGGAATCTTTGGAGGAAGTTTCAACTAGATACTATAAAACCAATAAGCTGCATCTACACAATACAATACATTCAGCTTGTAAAAAAAGATTATCTACTACAATTTCATACACCTTACACAATAGTACTCTAATAGGTAACATTATAAACAGATAAGTTCATTTCTGCAGAGAAGAGGTATATTACATTTTTTGACGATAAAACCAAGCAAAAACTTTATTTCATATTAACACCAACCAATTCATTAATGAAGGAAGCAGAAAATATCTTACTTTAAGGTTCTGGCTTGCCTTTTTGGACCAACCTCTGTGCTCAGCTTCACTTGATGTGATGAGCTTGATATGGAAAACATTTTTTTCAAAAGTGAGAATATTCATTTTATTTTTAGGGGAAAGGGGAAAAGATCCTTAGAGTTGTTCCTTATTCCGGTTTAAAATTTAAAAGAGGCATTTAAAGGAAGTTATAGGGCTACACTTAAAAGGCCAAAAAGGAACTATTATGTAAAAGTTACCTTCTCTGCTTTGAATTCAGGGACTTTTTTATGGTTCATTCCCTCCACACACACATACCCCAGCAGTGCAGGGGACCAATTTAGGACATTCTTAAAATATTAAGTAGAAACTCTGGATGTAGAATCAGCTTTCCAGAAGAGTACTGTATTTGTCCACTGTGATGAATACAGGTCCTGTTTCTGGGCTGTGAAAATTTAGTTAAAAGATATGTTAACCATACAATAAATAATGTAATGCACTTGGGAACCGTATATCAAATCAGAATTTATGGTATGTAATCCTAACCCTAACCCAGTCAATGGCTCATGCCAAATCATCACCAAGCAAGCCACATGATGGTTTAGTATGGTGTGTAAATTCAGTCAGATTCTTTGTGTTTACCCTGCTTTTTTGCTTTTTTTTTTTTGTAAAAGGAAGGGCACTGAGGAAAAGAAAAAAAATATAGTTTAGAACATCCAATTGGGATAAATTATAATTTGTTAGGACACAGAACCAATTTGGGGTTCACAGGTTTTCAGTTTTCTAACTTGTCTTAAAGAGTCAAGCACCAGAGGACATATCTGTGATAACAGAATCATCACAGCAAAACTATTAAGCAACAGCTTTGTTGCCAAGTGAAAAATCTGCCCTATGAGGAGTAATGGCACAGCCATTTGAGAGATCAGTAGTTTGTTGATTTGTTTTTATGGTGACTGTCTGGCTGCTGCACAAACAGTTTCCATCATCCATATTGCTCTGGTGTGGACTGCCTTGGTTTGCCTTGCTCATGGATGTTGGATCCACATTCAGATTTCTCAGTTTTCAATTTGGGGAAGGAGAAAGAGCCCTGGCATGTTGGAGAGAGAACCATGTTTTCCAAGGAAAACTCTGTGTGAGTGGTTATCTAGAATCTCAGTTGTTGTTGTGAAAAATAGTAACTGGGCTAAGTCAGAATTGGGAAGATGAGGGATCGATTCCCTTCACTCCGTGTGTTTGGCAGGGTGATGTTTTGAAATCAGACGCTGTCTCCGCATCCATCCAGTTCTGAAAGATTATTTTGAGTTTCACATATTTCCCTTCCAAACAAAAATGCCTATTTCTAGATTTGTCCCTGACGTGGTTAGGATTCAGACTGGGGAATGTTAAGGCTGCTTGCCAATATCAGAATATAAGCAATGCTAGCTTTGGTTGACATGGAAAGACACAGTCTGGTGGATTATAGTTGGGGTTTTTTTTCCCTTGCCCAAAAAAATTTCTGTAGTTCAGAAGCAGGAGAAGAATACATTCTTAGTTTCAACCGAACCAGTAGAATTGCTAAAATGCCCTACCTGTCTTTTTATTGGCATGTTAGGAGAATCTGAACATTTCTGCTGCTTCCATGTACTATCAGTTATGCCACTACGGGTACTGTAATTGCTTGGCCTGCTATTATGGCCAAATCAAGTGATTGGGAATAGCTGAAAATGGTCTGCATAGATATCTACAAAAGAAAGTCAAAAATACTTTTATTTTGGACCTTTCTCCTTTCAGTCAGTACATCAGTGCATCAGATGCACCAGAATTCCATCCTTTCTAGGAGTCTGGAAAGGCAATCCTGTGTGGTGATGCAGTGGTTGAAATGCAATATTGCAGAATAATTCTGCCAAGTGCCAGCAATTCAATTTTCATCGGCTCAAGGTTGACTCAGCCTTCTATCTTTCTGAGGTCAGTAAAATGAGAACCCAGATTGTTGAGGGCAATATGCTTACTGCTTAAAGAGAGGGCTGCAAAGCACTATGAAGCAGTGTATAAATTTAAGTGCAATTGCTATTGCTAAAATCAGAGCATGATTACCCTTTCATCTAATCCCTACACAATCTTGCAGGGGAAAACATGTTTAACTTTCGCAATGGCAAATTCTGTGCATTTTTCTGCCATTGTCAAATTCTGCAGGCAGAAATTTGAGATTTTGTGATCAGTCTGTGATTGATAAATTCTCCTTATTGTACATTTGAAAAGTGGCTTACCATACCATGACCTTTCTACAAACAGTAAGGGAAAAGAAGTACTAGAAGAGATATGGAGAATGAATTAGAAAAAGTAGTAGTAGCATGTATTGGATCTGGGTTTAGTTATTTTCCTATTTGAACTTACTATCCTTATGAGCAAACATCTTTAAGGTATATATAGTTTGTTTATTTAAACAATCTACAGATGACAAAAAATTACAATATTATTTTAAAATCTAAAAAATATAAGACTTTCTTAATCAATCTCAATGTTCTTTTATGAATTCACATCGATTTGCTTCCTTAAAAGCATAAGTTAAGAATTTCACCACTACAATTAGTTCTAAAACCATGAATAATGGTATGTAACAAGAGAAGGTAATGAATATGAAGCATGGAATAATAGTGGTAACAAGGGTATTTGCAGATGAGTCTCACAATGTCATTTCCTGTTCTATTTTTAAATGTAATGTATTCAAATATTCCACTCTTTCATTTTAACATGGAAGCTACAGTGATATTTTCAGTTAAGATTTATGTTACAGGGTTATTGCATAAATACAAACAGCAAATAAACAATTTATTTATTTAAAGCATTTTGGTATAGCCGCCCATCTTTCAACCAACTGGCAGCTCTCAATCCAATATACACCAGGGACACAGAATTCAGTGAGACTTATTATAAATGAATATTTATGCATTTATGTAACTGTTTTTAGAGTTCGCCCTAACTCCAAAGGACTCTGAGTGTCATACAAGAATCAAAAATTGATCATAAAACAAAAATCTACATTTCCAAGTAAACAAGTATAACAGCCATTACAACTCAAATTAACTGGGCCCGAAAAGATGCTGAAATAGAACAATTTTGCTTCTGAAAAGTTAATAAAGGACCACATATATCTTGAAAGGATAAAGGCTAATATTGAGTATTACCTAATCTACCTTCTATGTTCTTCTCTTGGAGTAAGATATGCTCTGTAGGCTTTGCTAGACCAGATAGGCAGATTCAGTTCAGGTAAGATGTTATCTTATATATTCTGCTGCTGCATTAGGGAAGGGCTTTAAAAGTAATAACCAGCGCTTTGAATTGAACCCAGACGCTCTTTGGTAGTTAATGCAGAAGTTTTAAAATTGGTGCTGTTTGAGTTGATCATGGCAGTCACTACCTTTTTGATCAGTTTGTTATTTCTGTATTTTTTCCCAAACAAAACTTACACAAAACATGTGCTAGTAGACTAACTGGGTAGCAATCAAATTGTGAGTCAGTGATATCAGAGCATGCTGGTCCAGGTAGGCTGGTAAGTCGTATGTCAGCCAAAGTTGAGTAAAGCACCCTCCTGGCTTATGCAGAAGCCAGGAATCCAGAAGGGACCTCCAAGTTGTGAACCCCTTCTTTTTTGGGGAGGGAAGATGGATCAGCCCAGATTAACTACTGCGGTTGATGTCATTGGATTACTGACATGTTTACTGATGACAAGTGGCTCCATTCTTGGAAGGATTTAATCTGAGCGTGCCTTGTCCCATCCAGATTGTAAACAAAATTGAATTATTTCTAGTCCAGTCTAATTCACTGCCAAGGATTTTTAGATAATATTTTATGCTGGGTTCACCCAATATACTAAAGCTAATATGTTCTTGGCTAGCTGATGGTTTAGTATTTTGTACATACACAGTTCAGGCAAGCATGCTCATTATTAAACCATAATTCAGTGTTATTATGAATATAGCTTTCCATAGCAAACTACAAAATAAGGCTGGTAGAGAGAGGCAGTACCTTAAGAAAGATTTCAAAATCTACATTAGATGACAAGATTTCACTTGCTAACACAGTTTGCCTGATTAACTTTAATGTGTGAGAAGGATGCATAATTTGCCTGTCTGAATGCATAGTTTGCTAAAAGTGGTTTCCAGAAAAACTAGGCATTTGTGCAGTATATGTTTTAAAATAAACCAGCAACTCTGTAGCATGTTCTTCTCACAAGTAGAACACTGAAGAACTCATCAAGCACTTTAGTCTTAGGAGCACGTAGGCACATGCAGTGCAGTTTTCATTGTGTTTTTTATTGATCTTGAAAGGGCTCCAGTGTACTAATGATAACACAGCCTAATCCAGAGTGGGAGGAAAACTGAAGGAATGTGTCTGGAGAGAGAAGTCTAGACGTCCCTTTAAAACACAAAACTCCCGTCCCTATATGCCCCCATGTCTCAATCACTAAAGACTCTGGCAACAGTTAGAGACAGAAGACCAAGCTTAGGGGTCACAGGGATTATTGAGGAAAAAGAATGACATTTGGAAACATCTGTTGGGTTAAGATATGGAGGCCCAGCCTTGTCTGTACTCACCTGAGAGTAAATCCCATCAAGCTTAGTTGTACTTTGTTTTCCCCTTCCATTCAGTTGTGTCTGATTCCTGGAGACCTCACAATTTTCTTGGCAGTGGTTTGTCCTTGCCTCTTTCCTATGGCTGAGAATGACTAGGCCAAGATCACCCATCTGGCTTTGTACAGGTCTAGAACTCTTGGATTCTAACGTAATGATTTAGCCATTACACCAAAGTAGCTCTCTCATTTAGTCACACTTACTTCTAAGCAGAGATTCCTAAGACTGCATTTCTAGCGTTATTTAAATAAACAGAGGAAAAGTATCTTAATGTCCTTTCAAAACTATACCATTTTTTAGGATGAAGAAGAAACACATATTCCCATGCAACTAAAAAGGAATTGAATGTTTAGGTTACTGCTTTCATGTATCTGGAAAGCTGCAAATGACATAGCAGTAAATAAGTCTTTTTTAAAACTATGGCTTGTTGAACAAACTATTGGATTTTTACCATAATGGATGGGTTAGCATAGTATGGTACAGTAAAAACTAAGAAATCACATTAGGTCCTAGTATTTTGTGGCCAGGCCAGCATCTACAACCTGCACTGCAATTAAAACTATTGTTTGAAAGTTCAGGAACAGTACAACTATGTAATGGAAAAGGCTACCTAAATAGTATATTAGCCTTTGAGTAAGAAACCTCCTTTTAGCCTTTTCTGTGTTTTCATAAAATACATATTTCTTTGCAGGACCTGCCACGTACTGTGTAAACAGACCTTTAGGTAATTCTTTATAGTTGACACGTTTTTGCTAACAAATCTTAAAGTCCATTTGTCTCATAAGAGAGACTCATTCCATGAAAAAACGAATACTCTGCTGAAGCAAAGGTATCAGGGACCTCTGATGATACAAATATGAGAAGAACAAAGTCTGGCTGGATTTTGGATATGGTTACCTCAGAGAAATTATATGTGGAAGACATTTTGTTTTTAATACAATACAGCTTAAATTTAAATTAACTAAATGCCAAGTGAGAGCTACTTTGGTATGTTGGTTGAGGCACCAGTCTAGAAACTGGGAGACCATGAATTCTAATCCCACTTTAGGCATGAAGCCAGCTGGATGACTTTGGGCCAGTCACTTTTCCTCAGACCTAGGAAGCAGGCAATGGCAACCACTTCTGCAAACTTTGCAGGGACTTGTGCAGATAATTGCCAGGAGTTGACAGAAAGGCACACACAGATACACACCAACCTAAAGATACCAAAAATGTTTTTTATCTATTATTGTTAAGTATCATTGGTCTTGAATTTTAGTGATACTAATGAGTCATTTGGGGTTTTTTTTTGGGGGGGGGGGGTTGTTCATGGTGCTTGTTCTCAGTAACCTTCTCTAACACCAAAGTTCAAAAGTAAAAATCCTTTTTATCCTGCTTCTTCAAAATCCAACTTTTGCTTCTATAGAGTGTTATAAGAAAATATGTATAATATACAATATATGTTCTTTTCCCTTTGCAAGACATAATACAGCATTCAAAACATCATACTTTTCTTTTTTGCTCATAGGCTTCTGCCAGCCAGGAATGAGAATGGATATCTAAGCGCTCAAGTCATTTTTTCTGACATGTTATTATTATACACGTTGAAAGAATATAAGAAATAGGTGCTACAGATAAGAAATCAGGTACAGGTACAGAGATGCAAGCAGATAAGTAACAAATCTGAACTGTCATAAAACTGATATATTTTAATACATTAGGAGCTTATAGTATTATAAGATGTTTTATATCCATTTTCTAATCAAAACTCACATATCCCTGCTGAACTTTAAATTAAAAATGTTTCGTTAACTCAGTTGATATCATTAAAAGAAGAGATAGTATATAATGCATGAAATCTGTACTACAAATTATACATCAAATTAAGGTACTTATCCATTATTTTTATGTCATCAAACCAGCTTAGTGCATTTTTTTTCATACTGGTGACTTCGGTTTTAAATCTGCATTTATTTAGTGCCCATTCATTCTTCATTGTACCACTTCTGTTCCTAAATCTAATTAATACATTCTGATACTAACTTTATATTTTTGCTATTTCAAATTGAAATATCTTTCTTCCTGGTTTTTAGTGTTCTCTGAGTTTGCATTTTTTTCCCCCTTGCACTTCTTTCATTAATAGGTTAGGTAATATTATCAGGGCATGGGGAAATGCTGGCTGTTTGTATGTGGTAGTTTGTTCTTTAAGCCTTGGCTGGAGGTATTGTTTCTCCTTTCATTGGTCGATGAATGGGAAGCTACTATAGAATTTTCAATATCAATGTGTATATTGTATAACTAACAGTACAATAGCAATAGCACTTAGATTTATATACCACTTTATAGTGCTTTACAGCCTTCTCTAACAGGTTTACAGAGTCAGCATATTGTCCCCAACAATCTGGGTCCTCATTTTACCCACCTTGGGAGGATGGAAGGCTGAGTCAACCTTGAGCCTGGTGGAATTTGAACTGCCAAACTGCAGACAGCTGATGGTCAGCAGAAGTAGCCTGCAGTACTGCACTCTAACCACTGCCCCACTGAGGCTCAATTTAGTAATTTCAGGTCTGTCTGATTCAGATTAGCCCACAATTCAATGCAATACTTAAAAAAAAAAATTACAAATACTCCTTGATTTACGGTTGGTCACTTAGCAACAATTTGAAGTTGTGATGGACCCTAGAAAAAGTTCACATTATCATATTGTACATTTTTGGTGTGTGTTAGAAACCGGCACTTTTAACCAGAGTCTGGAAAATAATGTGCATTTCAAACAATGGGTTCACTTAATGACCATGGCATTTGCTTACCAACTACCACATTCACTTAATGATCATCACAAAAATCAGCTTGGTCATATGATGACCCACTTAATGATTGACATGCCTTTCCACTAACATTTCCAGACTCAATTACAGTGGTAATACCAGACTACCTGTATGTAAAACAGTAAAGAGAATGGCATATCTGGTCACCAGGCATAAAATCTCCATATCGTTCAACAAAGCATGGTTTAAAAATCTGTTTTGATCTCGTGCAAATGTATCCATGGGATGGGCAATCATGTTAACTATTTAAACGAATACATAAACTTTAAAAAAAAACCATTGCTTTTTAATTAATAACAAAATAGTAAAGAACCAAACAGAAAGATAATAATACTAATAATGAAAACAAATACATAAAAAGTGATTTAATAAAAAGGTGATGAAAAGAAAAAAAAAGCAGAACGTGTCATTACAATAGTAAACCATTATTCTTCTATATATGCTTATCTGATGCAAATATCTCTATATTTCTGATACATTTATTTGACTATCATTTTTAACCTACTGTATTATGTGTAAATGAGTCCCATATTTCATTATACTTGTATGCTTAATTATACAGAGGCTACATCTATAGGCCTTGACACTCATAAGTATCAAGTACAATAAGGTCTTCAATCCATTGGACAGAGCCTACGTTTATCTTTTCAGTACTGCAATATCAGTCTTTTAGTCATGGTAAGGGCACAGAGAATTCATTTATAATGTCTGTTTGTCAAATTCCAGATATTGTCTGTTTCCAAATTCCTCTCCATACTAGTTAGGTAATTCAAAAGACTATTATCCTCTGAAAATGTTTGTTTTGTCACACTATTTATATAATTCACTACTCCTGGTAATTATAGGACTTTATAGAAACATATTTAAAAAAAAACATTGTCCTTATTACATCTCCAACTGCTTTGACAGTCCTTTGTTTTTATAAACATAATGGAACCCAATATATTCTAAATTTATTTTTTGTTATATGTTGTAATTTGAGGCTCACTGACATTCTTGCTATAGAAGTTAAGACACTCATTCTCTAGGCAATATACAAAGCTCTGATTTTTTTTATTCCACTCTTCCATTTCTTAACTTCTGCATATCAAAACTGATAACAAATATCTATATGCTATTAGACAACATAGACAACATGGACATTACATATAGTGCATAACTCAGTTGAACACAAATTGGTTTTATTTGCAGACTATATTCTTTTATTTCTAAACTAATATTCCAGTGTTAATGCACAAAATAGATGTCTTCAGCAAAATAGCAGGATTCTCTATTAACTTTTCCAAATTGGAATTGATGTCTATAGTTAAAAACTGGGTTACCCATCCATGTAAGGAATATCAATTCCATATTTGTCCTGAATCGATTAAGTTTCTAGATAAGTATATACCAAGTTGTTACTATAACTCAATAACTAATAAAAATATATGGTTTTTTTTTTCAACATCAGTAAATGGGTGTATCATGCTTGCTCATTGTCAAGTATTAAATACTGGAAGCTAACAATGTTTATTTTCTGATTAGGGCAACTTTGAAATATACATGTATAGCTTTTTTAGCTGGGATGGACAGTATCAGGATTTAAATATATTAAAACTCTTTAGTGTCTCTGGAAACAATTACGTCACTTAGAATGTTATTGAACATAATTTCTAATTTTAAAAAAGATTCAGCCTTTTGTTCCATGCCAAATTGACATTATGGGAAAATCCAATTTTAACAATTGATGACAAGATGGTGACAGAAAAATTGGATGTAAGCAGGAATATTAATTTTTTGGATTAACTAATACATGATGAAGATACATTTTAATATACTCTTGTGTTAAGAGACAACAATTATCTATCAAATGTAATCCAAGGCAATATTTACAATTGCAACATTTATTAATAACATTGCATAGATTAGCAGCATTTTTAGCTCCTGAGACATCTGGCATACTAGGAAATCTTGTTAAAACATTTAAATTAAAAAAAATACTATTAGTTTTGAATACATAAACTAATCTTAATAGGTAGCCACATTAACTTATAGATACTTTCTCTCTTAGGCAATTCCCCAGAAAATTTATCTTCTCAGGGTCTGATTTGGATCAACCTCTAGATTTGGCTAAGCACCAGAGAATTAGGATTTAGGTGACTATTAATGTGAATATTTACAGCCTTTAAATCAGTGTTTCTCAACCTTGGCGATAGGTGACTCTTAATGTGAATATTTACAGCCTTTAAATCAGTGTTTCTCAACCTTGGCGACTTTAAGATGTTTGGACTTCAACTCCTAGAATTCCCCAGCCAGCTTTTCTGGGAGTTGAAGTCCAAACATCTTAAAGTCGCCAAAGTTGAGAAACACTGCTTTAAATGAATGCTAGGCATAGATTAAAAAGCTCAGATTGACACTTGCAAATTAACACGAAGTGCTTTGGACATCATATAAATCATAATTTAGTGCAGTGATGGTGAGTGCCGAAAAGTACGGCTTTGCGCATGTCATCTCCACTTGTGTGCGGTTCCTCCACATGTGCTACATGTGCAACCACACCATCTGCGCATGCATGCAGTTTTTGCACATGCAATGCATGTATGCTGCATGCAGGCACTCACGCGCACATGAGCAATCATGTGCATGTGCAGGAGAGCTCCGAAGACCAGCTGGATTTCCTGCTGCAATTGTGCACATCCACAGTGGAGGCCCGAAGACCAGCTGGGTCTCTGCAATTGTGCATGCATGCATGCACAATCACATGTGCATGTTCAGCTGGAGGTAAGTTAGCCAACAGCTTGTGTGCCCAGCAAGATGGCCATCATGGGTTAGCCATCATGGATTTAGTGTAATGTATAAACACATTCTAACTGCCTGTTGGATCAGTCAGTATCAAGGATATTTCTCTTCCCCTTTTGGAAATCCTCTTTTATTCAGGATTTCTGTTTCAGTGAGCTTTTTAGTATGCAAATGATTTTAGATGTTCTCCAACTACTCTGTAAACATACATGCATTTATTTTTTTAACATTTATCCATTATTTTTTTTACATTACATCACATTCTTCTATTCTGGCACATTCTAATGACAGGAACAGAGATTAAAAAGTAGCTACTATATGCAGTTAAGGGCAGGGTGATTCTGAATAGAAGGAGTTGCAAAGGAAATGGATTACAACCCAACCCCCTTACATACACACATTGTGCAATCAAATGGCTTTTCAAATGGAGGCAAGTCAGCTGTAACACTGAAAGACAATGTATCCATTGCTGTGATCTCCAGATGGGCAATTCTGGGACTTCAGTTTTCCATTCCAAACTACTGGAAAGGATGCAATGAAGAATACTACTGTTGCTTTCCTGTTCCATCCCAATCAGAACACTGCATCTTGGCTTGGAGATTAAAATAAAACCTTTTCTTTTCCTTTCCCCTTTCTCTTCTTTTTTTTTTCTTTTTTCCTTTCCTTTCCTTTCTATCCACTGCTTCTTGTTCTACTTTCAGGTGCTTTGGAGAATAGGCTGGCCCTCTCTTTTCTGTGGCAGCCCCTCAAATATTGGAACACGGCTATCTTGTCAACTCTAGTCCTTTTTTGCCCCTTAAACTAGAGTCTAGACATACCAATTCCTGCAAACATTCTTCAGATGTTTTAGCTTCAAGCTTCCGAATCATCTTTGTTGCTCTTCTCTGCACTCTTTCTAGAGTTTCAGCATCTTTGTTACATCAGGATGCCCAAAACTGGATACAATATTCCAAGTGAGGTTTTACCAAGCCATTATAAAATAACACTTTATGTAATCTTGATTCTATCCATGTTAATGCAGCCTAGGACTTTATTGGCTTTTTTGACAACTGCAGCACACTACTGGCTCTTATTTAAGTATATTATAAATGGGCAGTCTTATTTTAAATGTATCTTTAGCACCAGCTACCCAGGCTCAGTTCTGGGGCTTCTGATTGTTGTCCCCTTGTGTTAATGGCAATTCTACAATCTACTATACAGTACCTCTAATATTGAAAAGGAAATATTTTAACTTGATAGTCAATAAAACCAAATTCAGCTTTTACGAATTCTAGATGCAGGAAATTTCAGAGAGACAACCTCTTAAGACCAGCATCTTTCACAGCCTTCAAATTACTAGGAGTGCACCTCAGCCAGGACCTCAGCTGGAAAAGTAACACATCCCAGGTGTTCGGGAAGGCCCAACAAAGACTCCATTTCCTGAGAGTCTTATGGAAAAACCAGGTGGCACAGTGGCTGATGACTTCCTTC
>JAEANM010002684.1:0-23917 GCA_017656035.1 Myanophis thanlyinensis | reverse complement strand
CCTCGTAAACGCTTCTCCTTCAGTCCAGCTGGGACCTCCCTAATCGGCAGCCTCGAGATCAGTGTGACATCTTGTCAAGAAGCATATTAGGCAGAAGTACATCAAAAAGGATTGGGATATCTTGGTGGATCACAAGATAAATATCAACCAGTAGTGTAACAGAGCTGCAAAACAAACACAAAATTTAATCTTAGCCTACATCAATATACTATAATTAAAGACCAGATGAAAAGATGCCATTGGTCCTCTGTTTTGCATTAATCCGACTGCACCTAAATAGAACATACAGTTCTGAGTATTGTATTTTAGGAAGAACATTAGTAAACTGTAGAGGGTCAAAAATAGAACTATCAAAATGTAAGGGACCTGGAAGGAAAACAGGAATAGTAGGATGCATTGGTTATGCTTTGCCCTGAAAAACAGGGTAGCTCTCTTCAAGTCCTTGAAAGCCTCTCATGGAGAGACTGGGACACTGCTTAGTTCCAAAAGACTGGATAAAAAATGGGTTAATATAATAAAGGAGCGTTAACAGTATGAGGTTTTTTAACAGACTGCTTTGGATGGTGGCATGTCCCTTGCTTGATGGCCATCTATCAAAAATGTTGTTGAGGTCAATGTCTTCATTGTGTTGACTCTATAAAGGATTTGCCTTGATCTCTATAGCCCTTCCTAGCCATAATTACACAATTCATCTCCTCTTATTATTTTGTTAACCGGTTACCAGTTATTTATCTGTAATAAATTAAGCCACCTAAATTAGTAACAAGCTAGGTGACTAGGTTTAGGTCCTAGACTGGAAAGTTGATAAACATTTATCTACCATTTCAGAGGGGATCAGCATGATAGATTTTGATCAGTAATGTTTGATGTAGAGACCTTTATCCTACAGTGGATTAATTCAGAATTCTTCTCTTTTTCTGACTATAGGATCTTAACATATTATGCTTGATCATTTACATTTAGTAAGGCATTCTATTATTTATATGAGAGCTAGCTATTAATTTTGTTTGAGTTTTGCTGTCCCCAACTGTATGGTGTTTTTGTTGCTGACACAATCCTGAAAAGTGTGCCATGCAATGAGTTTCAGCATTTCCTCATAATGGTTCAAATACATTCTTGCTGTAGTGGTCCCTTCCATTGAGTTATTCCATTGTTGTTGTTAGTTGCAAAGTCATGTCCGATCCATCGCAACCCCATGGACAACTTTCCTCCAGGCCTTCCTGTCCTCTACCATCCTCCGCAGTCCATTTAAGCTCATGCCAACTGCTTCAGTGACTCCATCCAGCCACCTCATTCTCTGCCATCCCTTTCTTCTTTTGCCCTCAATTGTTCCCACCATTAGGCTCTTCTCCAGTGAGTCCTTCCTTCTCATTAGGTGGCCAAAGTATTTGAGTTTCATCTTGAGGACCTGGCCTTCTAAAGAGCAGTCAGGGTTAATCTCCTTTAGGACTGACTTGTTTGTTCACCTTGCAGTCCAAGGGACTCGCAGGAGTCTTCTCCAGCATCAGCACCATAGTTCAAAGGAGTTATTCCATACTTTTAGTCAATTCCTTTTTCCTTGCATGAAAGCTCTTCTTGTGCAAAAAACAACTCTTTCAGCTTTGTCCACGATGTCTTGATGCTCTTTCATGCATGGTTTTCCTGCTTGAATCCCTCACTCTGCCCATAGAAGCTCACTTCCCACTGATTGTCAGGAAGTGTTGTAGTCTGAGTCTCATTCCTCTCTTTGCTGTCTGGACTTGTCTACTGATCAAAAACAATGGTTTTAACAGGCTGTTGCAGAATTAAAATAATACTCTGAGGAAAGATCTGAAGCTTGAATAATTATGGCTGCCTTCACAATGATATAGTGATATAATTTGGAATGCTCTCATTATAGAATACTTCCATGAGTGTGTGTACACAAAGTATAAATCTAGGGAGATTATCAATCATCCTGGTCATGGTTGTTCCAAATGTGCTTTTCAAAAGGCAACTGGACTTTCTTAGTTTTTTTCTTGAAAACATTTTGCTTCTCATCCAAGAAGTTGGAGCCTGAAATGAATTGAAGAAGTTCTTTGATGAGAAGCTAAATGTTTTCAGGAAAAAACTAAGTCCAATTGCCTTTTGAAAAGCACCTTTGGGACACACTAAGCAACAGTACACTCACTTTGATCAATAAGGCTGTAACTGTCTGTTTCTCTCTGCATAAATTCATGTGGTAAAATATGAAGATTTAACAGCTAAAATGTATTATTTTAATTAGAAATGTAAAAAAAATCTCACGAGTCGTACATACAAAAACATTCTTCAGAAGGAAGTATTCACTCTGCTTGAATATTTTCCTCATTGTCTGACTGCCCTGTGTTAGCTACTCACAAACAATGATCATAATTGATCTTGTTATTACAATATAATCACTTTCTTGAGTAAAATATAATCATCAATTACCCTAGTGCTCCTGAACTGATCTCACTTTCATTGCTCTGAAAAAGGCTTGAACAGTAAATTCCACTTTCTGTGACCATCTAGCTGTGATCTACAGTACACCAGAAAGTTTGATCAAAGTGGGGCTACCGCCATTTTATTCTGACATTGTTGTGTGTTAACTGATTCCTATCATAAATGAGGAGTGTAAAAGTTCATCAATATACAGTGCTGTAACTGGTGATGCTTACATTCTGAGCAAGTATTGGCGGATTTGCTTCAAATTATTATGCTTTTGCTGCTCAAAGTATTCATCCAAATTATTCATCCAATTTAAACCAGATCCTGACTAGTATCATAGTCCAAAGTATTTATAATGATACAAAATAACTTCCCATCTCTGCTTTTCCTCATTACTAATGTCTACAATCTTTACTGCAACTTAATTATTTTTTACAATTAGAACTGTTTTCAGCACCAAAACTTTTCCTTTAAAAAAACATCACTGAATACTCTGAATATTTAAAGTAATATATATTGAGATTCATCTCTTATCTAGCAGTCAACAATTTATTTAATTTATATCTCACCTTTATTATTTTTATAAACAACTTAACGTGGCAAAAATATCTAATATTCCTTTTTTCTGTATCTCCACAACAACAATTCAGTTATCTGGCTGTAGTCATGTACATCTGTGACATGCAATATTCTATTAAGTCAGTTCCTTGCTGCCTTAAAATAAAGTAATAGAAGGAAAAACCAATGTCTCTGAGTAAATTAGTAACATGAAGGTTGTGAAATCTGTTGTGGCATTTGTCCAGTTTTGTCTGATGTTTCGAACAGCTTTGAGATCAAAATCAATAAAAACTATAAATGTCAAGGATCTTTCTTTCATGGTTATGATCAAGTGTGAGTCAAAAGCAGTATATTAAATTTTATCCACATCAATTATTTACACCTTTTTTATTTCTAAAAAAACAAATGTTACATATTGGCAGATGATCCATCTATTAGTAACATCCAACCATCTTTTACTGCAAAAAGTAAAATACTCTCTGGAAGACAGTACTATAGTATACATAATACTTAGTTGCAGGACTAACTTGTGCAAGGAAGACTTAAGAGGTTAAGATAACAGTTGATGACAATCATGCATACACAGAGAGAAATTATCACATAATCATTAAACTCATGAAAGAAAGATGTACATTGTTCATGCGGTCTCCAAATCAGATTTCTTTCTTTGTATCTTACCAGTATCTGAAACCACCCACCTTGCAGGAATAAGGCACAGGGCCAGTCCTAGCATTAAGTAAGTAAGGCAGAAATCTCAGGCAGTATATGTGGAATTTAGCAAATTCTAAGTTATTTAATCTAATTGCTATTTTTTTACAGCCAAAGATGAATGAATTGCTTCTTACCTGTTATTACCCATGTTACCCCTCATCTCTCTATGTTATATTTTCCTTGTTCTCGTACTTATGTTTCTCCCTTTTTCTCTTTCCTGGCTGCATTTGGAGAGGAAAATGCATATATGTTTAAAACAAAGCTACTTAACAGATTATGCTTATTATACACAATTTTATTCAGAATCTGAGATATTTATTTATTTTATTTTTATACCGCCTCCTCTCCCGAAGGACTCAAGGCAGTGTACAGCCGTCTAAAAAAAACACAGAATGAATAACAGTTTAAAAACAAATTAAAATTTAACTAATTTGGGTGGCTGATCACAATTAAAACCTAATATGAAAATTAGAAATTTAAAATTTAAAACGATTAAAATTTAAAACTGATTTAAAACCAACTAATAGTACTAGGCCAGACCGGCCTGTTGGAACAAATAGGTTTTTATAATGCATGCCGGAAGGTCCATAGGTCTGTGATGGTCCGGATCTCCGGGGGCAATTCGTTCCAAAGGGAGGGTTCCCCCACAGAGAAGGCTCGAACCCTTGGGGCTGCCAGACGACAGTCCTGACAATGGAACCCCAAGGAGGCCTGCCCTGTGGGAATGCAAAGGTCAGCGGGAGGCTGATGGTGGCAACAGGCGAACCCGTAAGTACCCGGGTCCCAAGCCATGGAGCTCCTTGAAGGTGAGAACCAGCACTTTGAATCGCACCCGGAAGGCCACAGGGAGCCAGTGCAGCTCGTGCAGGAGAGGTGTAATGTGGGAGCTCCGAGGAGCCCCCAGGATCACCCGCGCGGCCACACTCTGCACCGACTTCAGCCTCCGGATGCTCTTCAAGGGGAGCCCCATGTAGAGAGCATTGCCATAGTCTAGGCGAGAGATAACGAGGGCGGAAGTTACTGTGTGAAGAGCGTCCCGATCCAGAAAGGGTAGCAACTGGAAGATCCTCTGGACCTGATAAAAAGCCCCCCTGGAGACGGTTGCAATCTGATCTTCTAACGACAGCCGTACATCCAGGAGGACACCCAGATTGCGAGCCCCTTATGTGGGGGTCAGGATCTCTCCCCCCACGGCCAGTGATGGAACAAGCTGGCTGTATCTGGGCACAGGAAACCACAGCCACTCGGTTTTGGCCGGGTTGAGCTAGAGCCTGTTTAGACCCATCCAATTCCGCACGGCCTTCTGATAATTACAGAATTAAGGAAAAGATCTGGAATGTAATCTTTATCAAGACAGAACATATCTAGAATTTGATGCAGGAACAGAAATCTGTGTCTAACGACCTGGAACTTTTGGAAAGTAAGGGAAAATGATCCAAATACCCCTAAATATTTAATCTATTTGATATTGCTTGCTTTGCAACTCCTACTGAGAAAGCTTTTGTCCAGATTTTATATTCAAGAAAAATCTATAGCGTAGGATGACCATATTTTCATTTCCAAAAAAGAGGACGAGGGCGGCGGCAGGGGGGGCAGGGGGGGCAGTCAAGACTGGCAAAGGAAGGACGCCAACAGCGACATCCAGGAAAATGAAGCAGCCCCCCCCCCCCGCCTCTCTCGGCTTACAAACCCCAAACTTGCTTGCTACCTCTCTTCCGGCTCCTGAAAAAATGCGCTGGAGTTAAGAAGTAGGGAAGGCAGCTGTGGCACCAAAACTTCAAAGTCCTCCGAGTTCATTCATTAGAAGCAGCCGGGATTATTGAAGCGTGCAGGGAAGGCTCTTGGTACCGACGGATACTGTGCGATCATCAAGCGATCGGAGAACCTCTGTCTAAATTAGAGCGAGTTTCTCTTAAAAAAAAACCAACTCGCGAATTTCTGATATTTGAATTTCCGGCTTGAGATCTCATCTTACAGGATTTACGCAGTATTGCTCTTCCCTTCGCAGCAAGCTGGCAGGAAATGAGCTGCCCGTTTCCCCTTGCTCTTCCCATCTCAAGTAGGTAGGATGGTACAGCAATCCTCCCCAGATGGATTGCCCATAGCATACAGCCAGAGATTGCCCTTGGATTCAACATGCCTGAAGATTTTTATCTCCTTATATTTATCACCTCCTCCTAGAACACTGTCAGGCTGCCATTCCCTACCATAACTCTTGACTAAATTGTCTTGGCATGGGCATTTGGTTCTTTCCCAGTAACTAATCAATTTCACCTTGTGTGGAGACAGGTAGTGTCCCATTTTCCCTTTCTTCCCCCTCCATTGCTGCATAATAGCAAGGCTATGATATGAAACTAATAGCCTGTCCAAGGTCAAGGATGCACCTAAACAGCTGTCTTTGGACAGAATTTTTCTTCTACAAAAACAATATATGATAATGTTTAAAATATTGAACTTAGATTGAGGAGATACACAACCATGTTAATTCATTAGATTACAGATAGTCCTCGACCTAACAACTATTTGTTTAGTGACTGTTCAACGTTACAACAGCACTGAAATAGTGACAGTTTTCACACCTACAACCATTGCAGCATCCCTATGGTCATGTGATCAAAATTTGGGAGCTTGGCAACTAGCATGTATTTATGACACTATCCCAGGGTCATGTGATCACTGTTTGTAACTTTCTCAGCCAGTATCTGACAAGTAAAGCCAATGGGGGAAACCAGATTTGCTCAATGACATGATTCATTTAACAACTATGGCAAAAAAGCTTACAAAATGAGACCCAATTCACTTACATTGCTTAGCAATGAAATTTTGGGCTTGTGATTGCACATAGATTGCATATTGTCCAGTCAGACCACTCTAACTCATGGGCTAGTTGCTTGTATGGATAAAATGAAGTCACCTTGAGCTCTTGAAAGATGAAATATAAATCTAACAAATGTTTTATCCTGATGCCAACTGGGAGACAAACTGCAGTAAGTGGGGAATCAAACAGATTCCTAACCAGCTTAGCTGACAACTTTGTCTTCCAAAAGGTAGAGGAGGGAACTAGAAAAACTATACTGGAACTACGGTAATTCTTACTAATAGAAAAGACATGAAAGAGGGAAGTTGAAGTTCTTACTAATTACTAATTAAGTACCTACTAATTCTTAATAGAGAATAAGTGATGGAATTGAAGTTGCTAGAACATTGGGCGAGAATGATGTCATATTGGAATTAAATAGCTGATTTAAACAAACTCAGAAAGAGCCTAAGCAAAAATCCATGGATAAAAATCCTAAAGGGGAAAACAATGGCTGAATTCTGAAGTATTGATACTTAAACTACTATGGCTGGTTTGTACATTTATATTCAGAATTTCTCAGGCACTATAAAATTCTAGTTTCACTTGCCTCAAGTTGAATCAAGTATAATGTTTTATGAAAAATAAATTGCAAATGCTTCCAGATTATAACAACAAAAGCATATAGTGCCCTGTTATCAAAGGAGCTACACAACACTTATAACCTGGAAAATAGCTCTATCTCTTGCTAGTTAGATATCTTCTTTATTGAGATCCAAATTCTCAGTAATTTTAGAAAATCTGTATTAAACAGAGGCTTCAGGGAGTAAACTTGGAAAGCTTTATTTCCAGATACCTATCTTTGAAAAATATCTTGCATAAACTTAAGGCCTATGTATAAAGTATTAACTGGGCGAAATTTATAATTCACCCTAATTCTAAATGTATATTTAGCTAATTATCAGTACATTCTTTCCATTTCTAGGTGAAGTCTCACTATCTTTTGTCCCATCACTGTGAGCATTCCCTCCTATTTATAATATTGGTTTGCTGTAAAAGGGCTTCCAAATCTGGTACTCTCAAGAACATTGGACAAAAATATTTCTATAATTCTCTTCAGATGATAAATAGAATCCCACATTTCTGAAGGAAACAATTTTAGAGGCTACTTTAATGCAGGACATGGACTGAGATTTCATCAAAATGAAATAACACAGCAACATTTATGGGGCAAGATCACAGAAGGTTTTATTTGAGCAATGCTTTTGTGAATTGAAACCCATAAGATTGGAATTTATTCATGGAGGCAGAGCTTAGTTCTGGGATATATTAAACAATATCGTACCCATAAAGAAAAATAATTTCTGAGCATATTCATTGTGTACTATTTTTCTTAATTTAATTAGTATACATCTGCATTAAAGTCAGCTGTTTCAATTAGAGAGTGCAGTTTCAGATGGCAGGAGCCTTTATCCTTCTGTTTTCTGAAAAACATGTTACCATAATAATGCTACAAATACTATCCAAAAGTATTCAAAAGTTTTAAAATTTACAGTAAATAATTATGTACAAATATCTGTTTAAAACAGAATATTCCTGGGTAAAGCAAACAAACAAACAAAACCACCTCAAGAAGCTCATAGGGTATAAAATCTGAACATTTCATTTCTAAGACTCAAAACAGGATAGCATGAATAATAAAACCAATATTGTATACCAGAAAATGATAATACCAAATCCTTCCTATAACAATCAGATATATTGGAAGCACAGCCATAGAAATCCTAGTGCCAAAATGAAAAAAGACGAGAGAGAAAGAGAGAAATGAATCCACAATCTGGTTCCCAGGTGTTCCTCTTAAGATGCATCATTTTTAGCTTCATGACAGTAAGCGTCCATCTACGGATGAAAAGATCGGTCATTCGAACATTCATAACTGTCAGAAAAAAAATAGAGAATGCATCAGGTTTTCCTTAGGAAGGTGATGGCATCTGGAACAAGACATCAATAGGCTTACTGTATGCTAGAGTTAGCCATCTATTTGAATAAGGTCTGTTTGTACTTCTTGCATCTCTTGCATCTCTCAGATGATATCGTGGTGCCCCTGGAAACGCCGTGCCAAGCAGTAGAGTCCAGAGAGCAAGTACAGGAAGGCAGTTATACCAGCAAAGATAGCAGCAGTTAAGTAGGCAGTATAATTGCAGGGCAGGCTGTAACCTCGCAGGGTACAATAGCTGATGCTCCGAGCCTTGTAGCCTATGATACTTGCAGCAGCCGTGAACAAAATAACTCCAAGCAACAGGTCATGCAGAATGTTTGTTAGGAGCCAGCGGGTCCCCAACACAGGAATCAGAGTCCATCGGCCCAATAAACTGAGCCCAAAAAGAACCAAGGTAAGAAGCCACACCAGGACTGCTGCAAAGACTGCAAAGTAGGTTGCTCCTTCATACTTGTGTGCCGCTAAAGTTACCCAGCAGACAGCACCCAACAGCAGCTGTGCTATACGCAGCCCTCCTAACAGGCTTCGTAGGAAGGGCCTATTCAGGCTCAGAGATTCTCTAGATGCTGGACACGGGGGTGGAGGTGAGGAAGGGGGTGGTGGAAGAGGCATGGTTTACCACTAGGTCCTCCGCAGCTGTTGCCTCCTCTAGTGCCTTCTTCAGCCCAGCAAATCTCAGTCCCCTCTTAGGCACTTCCTCTGTCTTCAGCTGCCAAACATCTGCAGCTTAGCAGTTGTTCCTGCACTAGGGCCTCTCAATTTCCTGTTCTAGCCCTCCCTTTCCCACTCTTGCCCCTCCTTTTTGGGGAGATGATTTCACTTCTCCTTCATGTTCCTAACAACTCTCTCCCTCTCTCCATTGCCCTGTAGCTCTAGCCAAGAATTTAAAATAATCTCTGAATGCTGCTTTCTTTAGAATCATAACTTCCTTAGCTCTATTACTACTTGAGCAAATAAGGTTCTGCCAAACCAAAAAGATTGACTAAAGAAAACATGGACTCTGCAGACATCCAGTTCCTTCCTTCTGCATGGAAAAGGGCCAAGTGATAAAATTCATTAAACTCCCTAGAAGGAAGAACTTGAAGATGTAAAGTACAAATAGTTTCATTTGTTGTTCTGGCATTTATATTCTGTTGCATTCTTCTTTAGATTGCAGAGAGGCAACCTTTGATTTTGAACAAGCAGAGGATCTTTTAAGCATTCCCTTTTTGCTGCAAGCAAAACTTTTTATCAACCTCAAGCTGAAGCTGATCTAATCACATCTATAAATCACTTGAAAACCACACCCTCTATGTTAAAAAAGCTGGAGCATCAGGGACTTGGAGCTGTCCACCAAAGTATATTGCAACTGAAATGACTAGAGTAAAATTTGGATTTATAGTCCAATGCAAATTACCTTTGAGTCCAAAAAATAAATGCTCTGCGTAGCAACTTTGAATTTTAGTTAACAGATTTCAGTTGGCAGGATTTAATGTACGGTATGTGTGGTATTTTTATTGAATAAATAAAATGAATCCCAGATGCATTCCAATCCAATGGAACTCTTTTTTTTCCTGTAAATTTCATAATTTGTCTATTATGATGCATTTTAAGTTCACTTTTAGTTCATCTCCACAACTGAATCTTTCAGAAGTGTTGTTCACTGACATAAAAAAACCTATTCTTTGTATCATTGTAACTTTTAATTTTGGTTTTTATATGCTCTTTCAAACAAAAAAGTTCTATGGTATGTGCTTTATGTGTTAAATATTATAGGTCACTGTTGAATATGTGCCCTCAAATCTGTGCTGATTCTTAGTGACTATATAGATTTTCTCCATGACTATCTGTCCCTAAATGGAGCTTTTATTTTTTACTGTCAAGATAAGTCACTTACTCTTGCTATTTTCCACATGAGTACTAAAACAACATGTATCAAATCAAATAGTCCAGAAATGCTAGGGAACTCCTGAAAGCCTGTCATTCAGACAAATCAACCATCAACAGACACATAAACAATCAAAACTCAAAAGAAACAATCAAAAAGCCAAAAAAGGAAACAAAAACAAAAAAAACCTCTCAACCAGAAAATACACCCATAACAGCAGATTAACATCAAAATTAACACCAGACCAAAAGTCAAGAAGTAAACAATACCCCAATGAAGGAATTACAAATGCAAACAAGCTAATAGTAAACAATCAAGGAAACAAAAGATGACTCCCACCAATACTAACAGGACATGCCACTAGTACCGTGATGAACCTATGGCACGGGTGCCACAGGTGGCACGCAGAGCCATCTTACTGGGCACACAAGCTGTCAGCCAACTTACCTCCAGCTGAACATGACCATGTGATTGCACATGCATGCATGCACGATTGCAGAGCCCCAGCTGGTCTTCGGAGCTCTCCTGCTCATGCATATGCAATTGCTTGTGTGCATGAGTGTCTGCGCATAGCACACATGCATTGCATGTGGAAAAGTTGCATGCATGCACAGATGGTGTAGTTGCACATGCAGTGCATGTGCAGGAGCCACATGCAAGCACGGATGGCACACACAAAGCATGTACTTTTCAGCACTCGGTAAGTAAAAGGTTCAGCACCACTACATTAATATATAAAAGTAAGAGCAAACCCCACTCCCTATTAGCACTGATAACATTACCTAATTGGATAATGAAACGTCTGTAAGGAAATTACCAAACTAGGAGAGCAGGAAGGACCCCACAGTTCAACTCTGAGCTACAAATATTCTCTTCTGTCCTTAAGGGAAGAATCAAAGCTATCGTGGTGTTGGGGTAGCCAGACTTCAGCATATAAGATATGGCTTCTCTGACAGGCTGTGGCCTTCTGCAAGATAACCCTATTGTGTAAAAATAGCAGAAGGGCTTTACCACAAGCCAATGGACAGAAACCTGAAGGAAGCCGAGAAACGGTGGGGAGAAAAATGGTAAACTGCCCAAAGTGGATTTCCATAGCGAGATGGACAGCACTTTAATAAATGGATAAAAATCGCCCATGATTGTGAGAGTTGCAGGCCGTCTATTTATATTGGATGGCGGCCCACATTTGAACGGAGGTGAGAGTGTCTGTGCAGGAGCTGAACACAAAAACACACACGCCTCGCCTAACGCGAACATCCAGGCAACGCCGCCCTCCCGCCCCGCAGGCTAAAAACTCCCTTCTCGCTGACGTCAATAATCCTGCCTGCCACGTGTTCGCAAAAGAGGCCTCGCCGTCCCGCCCTCCTCCCCCATTGATTGGCTTCTGCGTTTGGAGAAGAGGGCCGCGGAAGGGATTGGCTGAGGTGCATACTGTCGTTTCTCTTCATTGGCCGAACGTATCTTCTCAACAGCCGAGTATGAATGGCCGGAGGTCGGCTGGAGAAGGGAGGGCAAAGCTTTCCTGAGCTGGGGCGACTCTGGCGGATCCTCGAGAGCCTTTGAGGGGCCGGCGACCCCCAGCAGGACGGCAGACGCCAGCTCCGTGAGTGCCTGCAGAGCCTAGAAGGTGTCGGCTTCAGCCTCGATCGCCCTTCTAAAATTCTGCCCTGGGATGGAGAAGGGCGGGCAGAAAGGTGATTCCTTATGGCCGTTCAAAAGACGCTCGGAGGTTTTCTAGCAACAATTCAGACAAAACCCACTCTGTCTGCCGACATTCATTTTGGTTAGGCGGCCCCTTCAAAGCACCCAAAGTGATGGGGTTGGGGTTGGGGTGGGGTTCTCTGAAGCGAAGGACTTGCCCTAAATTACTCAGTGGATTTAATGATTCGCAGGGAGGAGTACTTATATAATACTAATGGTAGCCGACCGTTGCGAATATCGGAGAGAATTCAGTTAAGGCCCATTCGATTGAGAGGCTACCCGTTCGTGTGTATTTCAAACCTGGGTTTCTCTGGAATTCAGGACCCTTCTAAATACCAGCGTCCTCAAACTCCGGTATTGTGGAATAAATGTGTTCAGTATTGTTAAAAGGATGCGGTTTTTACCTTCGTGAGAACCGAGCCATTAGAATATTTGTAGCTCAGGGATGAAAGGAAGGGGTCCTTGGTGCTCTCTGAGCTTATTTTCTTGCAGACGTTTCTTTACACCCTAACTACGTAACATCGTAAGCGTTAGTAAGTCTCCTTACTAGCACTGACGTTACCTGGTTAGGGTAATGAAACGTCTGCAAGAAAACAAGCAAGCTCAGAGTACCAAAGACAATCCCCACCCCCAGACGTTAGCCCTCTTGCTCTCTCTCCCCTGCCCCCAGCCAGATTGGTTGATTAATCAAGGTGGTTCATTGATATTATCTGCCAGTTTAGCAAATACGACACTCCAGTTCAAACTACTGCTGTGGGTCCATTGTGTGCGTTGCTCATTTTTCTTTTTGGGGCATCTGGATGGATAGGGTTTCCATAGGAAATTGTAGCTGTTGTTGTGGCTTTGTCAAACACAAGACATGTCAGAACCTGAAAGGCTAATAGAGGAGAAGAATGTCCTGTTGTTGACTGAGAAAACTTCCCACCCCAAATGGATCCACCCTGGTACTCATACCAGTTTAGGCGGAATAACCTGGAGCTCATATTTCCTGCTAATTGAGTAAATGTGCAAGTCCTGACTTGACAATACATATTCTATCTACTGCTATATATGAATTACCATACAGGTTTCACATCAAGCTGTGACATCTGAATAATGTCAGTGCCTTAAGACAATGAAAAGCTCTGAATTAACACTCTTGAAATATTGCATAACCACAAGTGTCTACCATGAATACTTTAATTCAGATTCTTGCACTGAGCAGAGTTATGACTTAATGACTTAAATGATTCCTATCTGTTCTGAGGAGTCATCTTCTGGGAAGAATTAGGATGAACTGTGTGATAAGGAAACTTAGTCCGGACGTGTGGTTCCAAAATGTAGGTACCTCAGATTAAGGTTATTAAACAACTATCCATATTTCCACTTGGACCCAGGCTATTATAGGAAAGAGGAACTGCTGTCAGTACCAGTTAACTAATCTGTTTCTTCCTGTTTTCATCTTTTCTACAGAACCACCATTAGCTACAATATGGAGAGATCCTAGCACCATGGGAA
The DNA here is from genome assembly GCA_017656035.1 of Myanophis thanlyinensis. Taxonomy (NCBI): domain Eukaryota; kingdom Metazoa; phylum Chordata; class Lepidosauria; order Squamata; family Homalopsidae; genus Myanophis; species Myanophis thanlyinensis. The sequence continues at coordinate 10,360 of JAEANM010002684.1, read as the reverse complement.
CTCTAGCCTCTGCTACTCATAACTTGCCACAGAATCAGATCCCTAAATCATGTACTAGAAAGAGAGCATCTGCCAATATTTTCCAAGGGGTGGGGTTACTGCAGTTACGTCGTCTCTTCCGTAGCAGTGGGGATATGCAAGCAGAAGAACGAGCCCAGCTAATTTGGGAGCGTGCAGAAAGTCAATGCATTACTCGGGCCTTACAACAGCTCCACCGAAGGCAGAGGAAACTGAAGCTGCAAGCCAGTGGGAGGCTTCTATCTGGAAAGGGCAGTAGTACCAGGCTGCTAGAGCTACAGCACTTTAGTCACTTAAGGTATGATTTTGAAATATACTGCTTTTTAATTGTACTTAGATTGCTGGTACTGGAAGCAGAATTTGTAGACTGTATCCCCTCTCCCAGTAACTTCTTCAGTTGCTTTCAATTAAGAGAGTATGAACATATTTGTATTCCTATTCAGTGGATTAATATACTGTATATCTTTAGGAATGAAGGTAAGGATTTATTTAGCTTGGGGTTTTTTAACTGAAACTTTCTTCACGGTTTTTTGGCATGTATTTAGAAAGTAAAACCCTTAGTTAGCTGCTGCACTATTTGTGAACTGTGAACCATTCAACTGGAATATGATATTTTTAATACAATGTGTATTGTATAAGTATTAAATAGTAATAAAAAACATGCATTGGGAAGAGTTTAATCTTGAAGCACCTTTTGTTAAATTATATTCATGGATATTGCAATAGTAACCAATTTTTTTATAGGGCTTTCAGAACAGGAAAACAGATTTTAGCTCATAGAGCTGAATAGGTAATTGAATAATTTACAATATTGCAGATCAGAAGAGACAAAGTTATAGGAAACTGCAGTGGGAGAGATGAAATGATGTGTCATATTTTAACATAACCTCTACCTTTTGGAAGTGGTGTGCAATTATGTAAGGGACAGGGCTTGCATCGTAATATCACAAGAAAAAATTTATTGTTTTTCTCATTTTGCCATCCTTCCTATTGTTAAGGGTTGTTAATGCACAGAATATATCCATCACCGCTAAATAACATGCTGTAAATCAACAGTAAGCCATAAGTAAACATTTTGAGATTTGGATTTTATTTTCCATCAGTTCTAACCCACACGATCCATGGCAAATTATGTAATCTAAAACATCTGGAGAATATATTCTGCTAACATAGCAAGAGGATATTGAGTTGAAGAGCAACTGTGTATTTTTTTTCTTCTTTGTTACATTAGCAAACCAGCATCACAATGCTTTGCTCCCTATTCCTTATCTTGCCTGCTTCTAAGAAAAAGGAGTATAATGCAATTCTTAATGAGACTTTTGTTGACCCACAGGATTGAAGACTGTAATACATCTTCTGCTGCTGCTGCTGCTGTTGATGGTGACAGGAAGAAAGAGATAGAGACAACAGATGGAAGTGGCCACTACATTGCTTCCCACAATAGGAAGAAGGAACAAGAGATGGGTGTGGCTACATACACAATCAAAAATGATTGTGATCTTATGCCAATGGTTGTGACTGAGTGTAATCAGAGTAACATGGAGAAGCCTGAAAGGGAGAATATGTCTGACAAATGATTGCAGGTAAAAGCAGAAAAAAATTGAAAAATTCTTTTGCTCTCAAGCACTTTGGTTTGCTAATTTAGACTTGATCAGTTTATGTCAAAGCACAAACACTACGTATTTTGACTATTTATGGTTTATATTTAATAAAGCTTCCTGTCTAAAGACTTCTCTGAATGTACAAAGAGTCCAAATGTCCATCCAGAACTGCTTTCTCCTAAGAGAACTTTGGGAAATTTACAATCAAAATGCAGAAGAAATTACTTTGCCTTATTTTTCCACATATACAAACTTACCGGTATTCAAACATGGTGTACATAAACACTCAGGTAATAATGGCTTCTACATCTTCCATCACCTGATCTACTTTTACAAATTGTTTCAGAGAAACCAATTTGGTCATTATACATTCTGTAGTTAAATATATTTTGTCTAGCCTATTAAAACACATAGGCTTTAGTGTAACAGATTTATGATATCACGATGTAGGAAGCCACATTTCCTCACATTAGCAGCTTCATCAGTTTTTGTTCAGCAGAGTGTCAGAGAAAGAATCTGCCCTACCAAAGGTCTGAAATCATTTCTTGCAGTATGCTGTATGAAAATACACCAAGGGGTACATCATTTTTTAGAATTGCAGGCTGCTTACCTTTGCTTTAAACATTGAACTGGCAAGGTTTATTTAAATGAAAGGTTTTAGTGAGTACAAGTAGTTCTGAACATGTTTACTAATCCAATTGCAGAAAAAGCAACAGTCTATTAAATCCACATCTATATTCATTCATATGCTCAAGATGATGTATATGATATATAAAAATAAGGTCTTTGGCAAGAGAGACCCTATTGCTTCAATCATTCGTCTCCATCTTTTATCAATTTTACTGTAAGTTGTTTAATTGTGAGCCAATTGCAGAAAAAGCAACAGTCTATTAAATCCACATCTATATTCATTCATATGCTCAAGATGATGTATATGATATATAAAAATAAGGTCTTTGGCAAGAGACCCTATTGCTTCAATCATTTGTCTCCATCTTTTATCAATTTTATTGTAAGTTGTTTAATTGTGAGCCACCTGGAGTCATTGGGAGTCAGGCAGCACACAGATTTGATAAATTATTACCGTCTCCAACTAGATTAGGGAATCATTTGACCTTGAATATAATTAGGTTAACCCAGATTATCATACCATTGATGCAATCTTCATATAGACTACTGTGCCCCTGAAAATAAACCATGATGACCTGGCACACATAAAGATAATTCAGTGTCTGTAGCCTGCTTGAACTACCAAGGATCCAACTATATTTTATCCTAGAGCTAAATATCAAATTTTTGATATTCAATTTTTTCCTTCATTACTCAAAACTGCTTATCAGAGAATCTTTTATATCCAACGTAGACTTTAAGTCAATTTAAATGTCCCTGTTTCATTAGGTAATAGTTTATATGTCATTACCCAATGAAAATTTACTCAAGTCTGAGAAGCACTGGCCTAGAGTAATATGAGAACCAATTATAGACATAGCTGCTTTTTCATTTCATGGATCTGATTGACAACTGCCAAGGAACAATGATGTCATATTGCCATTCAAGCATTGATTGGAAGGTCTGATTTTCAATGGGCAAAAAGTTACATTACTACTAATTTTACCTCTACAACCCTTTCTGAACATTACTAAATAATCAACATTTGGAAGTGTGTCAAGGCCAAATCAAACAGCAGCATCGGAAGAAATAAGGCACAGCAGTTTCCAGGAGACAATATGCAATTTTGTATCACACTAAGCCTAAATGTAAGGGTTTCCTTCAACTCTGGAATATAATCTTGTAAATCCACTCCATATTTAATATTGAATTTGAAAAAAATGATTTTCAGTGGCTGCACACATGCAATGCTAACAGTACAGAACACGTAATAATTAAGTATCGGTTCTAATCAGGGCAGCAATGATAAGTGATTAAAATACAGGAATAGGAGGCAATTTAGCCATGTTGTAGCCACTCCAACATAAACCAGGTCCTGCAATCATACTTTACAAATAAAACAAGAACAATAAGGAGGGACTTTCTGACAATGCAGCTATTCTAGACTACAATAATCTGTATGATAAACAAAAATCAGTCATTATGTTAAGGCACAGTTGCAGCTCTACTGCATGGTGTGAGGCTAGTGAAGGGGGAAGACCCAGTTCTTATTAACTCCAGAAGACATAAAGACACACAAGAGACTGACTCTAACAGCAGATCTGTTATGAAGAGACTTGCATTGATTTAAATATATTACATACATTTCTATAGTGCATAAGAACAATACATTTCAGTTTGGACTGTCAAAAATGTAAAGTATTTCCAAATGCCAGCTTCTGCCTGCCACTTGTAGCAAGATACAGGAAGCTGTCTCTCGAACCAGCAATACCAGAGAAAAAGAGGTCCTACATTCAGCGTATCAGGACTTTATTTAGGCTAAAATTAGTAAAAGGACTCTTCTGTGTAGGTCTGGGAAGCAGCCAAGAAGCTAACTGGGAAACATATAGAAAATTTCAAATAAGTTCTTGTTGCTAGAAGTTTAGTACAGTACCCTATGAGAAGCAGCAATCATTGTATCATTCCACTGTACATAGAACATCATCTTGATATGGTAGAAATTCTACCTTCCTCTTACAATTCTCTACAACCCTGTAGAGGACATCTCCCCGTGTCAGCATCCCACAGAGAATTTCCCTCCCCACTTCCCTCCCCCTACAGATTGTCAATGCTCAAACCAGCCCAATGGAACTCCCACTCTGTAGGACATGACACACCATTGCCTCTGGAATAGCCTCTCTCCTCTCTTAAATCAGCCAGGCATTTCTAGAGATGAGAGACAGCTATTGCTTACTCTTGGGAATACAATAAATGTGTCTGAAATGCTAACCCAAGGTAATAGTGGTAGGTATATAACCTCTTATTCGCTTGCTCTAGGACTATGTGGAGCATGAATGTGTGAGCATGAAATGGATAATTTAAAACCAAATTAAAAACTAGTATCTGAGGCCCTTGATCCTAGCCACATGAGGAATGGGAAGCACATTAGATACATTTTTGCTCTATGGTTGTCTTGCAGAATCTGTCTGCCCTATTATTTATCCTAAGTGGAATTGAAGCTGTTACATTTGGCTTTGGCCCAATCCTCAATAAGTTACTTCATATCAGATTAAATTATGATTATAGCCACATTTCCTATTGAACAGCCCCAAGGCAATCACCCTAGGAGCTCCTCCATAGGACAAGAGAAACAGCAAATCCAGTGGGGCAGGAAAACCTGCTTTCAACAGGAATAACAAATGTGCAACAAGGAAGGAAGGAACAACAAGGCTGGCAGTGATCCACAGTGAAGTGCTTCCATCCAATTTGGATTATCCCCTCACCACCAGCTCTTCCTTGTAGGTGACTTTATGAGATGTCCATCCAAATGAACATTAGAAGGATATCTTGAAACAAAAAGGCATGGCATGCAGGCTCCTGCTAGGAAATGCTGTCATGCTTGGGCTGATGATAGGACATGTCCAGCCCAAAGAGAGGGCAGCAGCAATCAGACCAACGAACATCCCTTGTTTCTCACTGGGAATGTGCAGAGTTGAGACTGATCCTGCTTACATTCCTGACCATCTACAGCAGGCAACCACAGTCTGGAGAGATGATTGCTTGCTCTCAAATGATGCCCCCTCTAAAGTTCTTCACTGAGAATAGAGGCAACTGCTACCACCAGGTAAAGAAGGGCCTGCGGCTCTGGAAGCTTTGTGTATATGATTCACTGGCAGAGCGTTGATGGGACCGAGCAGTCTCTACAATAACAGGAGGCATCTGGACCAAGTTAAGAGGGCTCTTCCCATCTTTCAGAGCTTGCATCAAGTTTAGGATCTAGGAATAGAAGAAAGAAAACTGAATACCAAACTAATGTATAAATGGTAAAAATTGCCCAACACAGGTGTCATCTTTCCAGTGGGACTAACTACATACCTGACCACGCATTACTGCAATCTGCTTATGAAATTGGCCTCGGTCAAAACCTGGATCTTTCTATAAAAGAAATAACATATCTAATTAGGATAGTTATGGCATCTATATTCCTGCTCCTTGGGAGATAAATGGGTGCCTCCCATAATCTGATATTAGCTTGCTCTTGTGGTTACCTTGAAGAGTTCATAGAGATCTTCTTCTAGATCCTTGACAAAATTGGGGTCTGAAATCTTTGGCAGGATAAGATCCTTAATCTCTTGAGAGAATGGCACTTTGGCCTGTGGCAGCCATGCCCAATAGAAAGGATCTTGTGAAGGAAGAACAAATAGAAGGCAAATATTAGGTTCATAAAGCCAGACTAGCAAGAAGGGTAGCATAGATTCGAATACAAAGGAAATATTTCAGGACTTAACATCCTGGACTTATTAAAGAAACATCAAGAAATCAGCTCATCACAAACCTTCATATTGCGAAAAAAATACTACATACAATGAACTTGTATACGTAGCTTCCCTTATTTGGAGTACTTACATGCTCTCCAAGAGTCTGGATGCTTAAGAGGGAAAGCCAAACCATTGTCAATAGCTGCCAGTTTAATTATAGGCTCCTTGACTACAACCCATTCTGAGTCCTACAAAGAAACGGAAAATGTTGTATCAGGAAATTATACAAATCCCATAAATCATTGATCATTAGTTGAAGAGATAATGTATAATTCCAGAAGACTCATTGTCCCAAAGTCACCACAATGGAATGCTGACATAGCAATAGCACTTAGACTTATATACCGCTTCACAGTGCTTTACAGCCCTCTCTAAGTGATTTATAGAGTCAGCATATTGCCCCCAACAATCTGGGTCCACATTTTACTGACCTCAGAAGGATGAATGGCTCAACCAACCTTGAGCTGGTGAAAATCAAACTGCCAAACTTCTGGCAGTCAGCAGAAGTAGCCTGCAGTACTGCATTCTAACCACTGCACCACCATGGCTCTTAAACCACATCAACATAGTTTAACCTACCTCTGTTTTATATCCACTGTGCAAAGTTGCAAAGAGAAACCAGGCACTGCTATGTGTGGACTCCATGGTGTTATAGATATTATTAATGCACTTCCATATGTTGCCCCCTATAAAACTAAGTGCCACAAAGTGCTGTTGTTGAATTGCCTAAGAAGAGTCTAGCAAATCCTAGAGCTCTACATCTATTCCATATGCTTAAAGCTAACTCTAATATTTCTAAACAGTTCACCTGACACGTGTAAGTATTTTTATTATATGTACACCTCTACTATACACGATTAATCTGGATCTGTGGTGTTTGAGCCACTTCCCTAGATCTGTTCCATACAAAACATTATATGCAAGTCTCTGAGAATCTTATTTTCTGTACCATAGATTCATATGGAGTTGTCAGAGTCCCACTGGGCCCTACTCACCTGCATACTTGTACTGTCCAGGGGGCAATCACACTTGATCAGCCAGTTATCATTACCCCTATCTGTAAAGAAATAAAAATGCACAGATGGAAAATAGAGAAGTATCTCACCACACATAACAAACGTCACATCCCAATATTATAGGAGGAAAAAATTACTGGAATATGGCATGACTGGAATATGAAGTAGGAAGAAGATCCTATGCTTTCCAGACCAAAGAACCTAGTTCCAGATCTTAAGACCTTCAGAAATGGCTGGAAAAATTCTGGGAAGTTGTAGCTAATTCATTTCAGCAATACTGAGACATATGGAACAATGCCTTGATTTGACAAAATATTAAGTAGGCATGCAGGAGAATGTATACACTGAACAAGCATTTTCAATGTGAATAACCTCAATCAGCATTCCATGTCAAAAGCAAGGAAAAGGCAGAACCTACCAGTATTGCGTATAATATAGTCCAGCACCACCAATCTCTCAAACTGTAGCAACAATTGATGGTTACTCTTTTCTGGAAGAGGCTCAGACTCAAAGCGCCGCAACCAGTAATCTGCATCCTTATAGCCTTCCACAAAAAGCTGGAAGGAACCCACCTAAGAATAAGAAACAAGTACTTTAAGAAGAGCAACATACCAAAGAACAACATCTAAATGCCTTTCTCTTTTATCCATATCCCCTACCTTTGGTGGAAGACCAATTCGATGAAACCTCTGCCCAACTTTTGGCACTTTTTCCAAGGCCAGACGCTTGCCCCGGGACTTCACTCTGTCAATGGCGCTGTAGTTAAATGTTTCACTGGCCAAGTACACCACCTTGAAGATATTATAAGCAGTTCACAATCAGTTTCTTTCTCATCTATACTAGCCATCCAGCCATCCAGCCAAAGTCATAACTGCATAAATCTAAGCATATCTCGGCTTCCCTGTCTAGAAAAAGTTCTAATCGTCTGGTTGAACATAGAATTTAAATGATTTGAAAAACAAATCGTAACAATAGAGAATAATGAGAAATTAGAGATTGGCATCAAGTGTATATACTATAACACATATGTCAGCTCTGTAAAATAGACCAGATCAAGAAACCAATGCCATATGGACTTAAATCTTAAAAGTCTGAATGTGTTTCTCCCTCCCTCACTTTATTTTGTGTGAATTAAGAAGTGGCCTGTTTGAGAAGTTTTCTCAGACTGATTTCAGGAAAGGACTCAAGCCTTACTTCTCCAATTGTTACATGTGCTTAACTCTCAAAGTAAGATCAAAACTATTTTTCTTTTAAAAAAAAGTAACTACAATCATTCTCGCTTTACTACCAATTATTTCCTGCCTATAGTGTCTTTTTTCAGAAAAAGATATTTTTTCAAAAGAGATATTTTTTCATTGTCTGTTACCAAATATAATCGAGATTCATAAATATTCCCTGGACTAGGAATAAGTGACCTGAAATTTAAAAGGAGAGTGGAAGGAAGAATGTCACTGTCTAAAGATGTGACATATTGGTGATCTCAAATACAGCGATGGGAAATCAACCTTTCTGGCGTTTTCAAATTGCAATTTCCATAAGTCTGAGTCACAGGGCTAATAGACAAGCAAGGTAGGAGCTGAAGTTGAATGGAATCCAAAAGCCGGGGGGGTGGGGTGGTTCATGTAGGAAAATATGGTCCTATTCCTCATGATTCACAGTTTAATCCCATTTGATTATCTTTCTCCTATGAATGGGCTCACCATTGTGCGAGGTACAATGTTCAGTTCCAGCTTTTGGTCAACAAGACTTGCACCAGCTTCAGACAGATATCCTTGGTTTAGAACTAGACAATCTCTTCCAAAACAGCAGGGACAGCAAAGTTTTTGTAGCCATTTTGTCCACTTTGGGTTCAGATGCCCATAGGGTTCTTCATTCTTCGGTTTGAACACACCAATGATTTTCTGAAAGGGACAGAAGAGTAGACATTGCTAATATAGGCTGGATAAAGCAAAGGCAACACAGAAAATTAATCATCCCAGCCTGGTGATAACCCTGTAACTCCAAGATGTGTGACTAGAGAATTTAATTCTTCTCTCCCTCTTTCTTTGTAGGAGATAAGGATTTTTTTAAGAGCGGCAAAGGCTTTAAGTAGAATATGGAGGTTTAATAACATGTGATGTTGGGAATGGTTTAAGCATGAATATAATCACAAGATTAAAGTACAGGCTGTTGAAAACCATGACTCTGGTCAAAGACATAGTCACCATGATAAAGGAAAAAAGGATCTGAAAAGAACCTCCCATAGAAAAATATCAGGATAATAATATAAGGCTCTGAGCACATCACAAGACAGTATTGATCTCAACTAATAAAGAAACAATTGTGACATAAAAAACCTGTCTAAAATGTTGAGAAGTTGTATAAAGAAAAGTGTCACCAGAGGAAAAAACAAAAATCAAACATAAACACACACAACCAGATTTAAAATAATCTTGTGCAATACATATTTCTAACGATTTTTAAATCTATCTTTCAAAGATAGCTCTTTTTATAGAAACAGTATATTCTCCCTAGACTCCTGCCTGATATTTCAGAATTCTGGTCAATCTATTCTGCTCCAGAATTGGAGAATCCCTTGTTTCACTCAGCCTTGATTTCCAACTTCTGCTTTTGTTTTAAAAGGGCAGTGTATTTCATTTTCTAGCAACAAGAGAGAAGTTTGGATAATCTGATTTTGCACGTGATCCCAGGAATGCAACTGCATATAGGAAGATTACAGATATGAGATATGAGAATACAGCACAACTAAAACTAAAACTACAATATCTGATTTTTTTTTTTAAATGAATATGGGGCGACAGCCTGCCTGCCTTCCTATTTATTACAAAAGAATCAGGGCATTAAAAACAACAAAGCAATCTTTAGTCAAGAGATTTCTACCCCTCCTGCTCTTTAACTCTGTGAAGCAGTAAACCAGTAATTGCAGTAGATGAACATAGATCAGGATAAAACCAATTTAGATAACCCTCATCTCATCTTTTCCCAAATTTATGAAGTCTTCCAGAATGCTAATATAAAAAGAAGTACTCTGTTTGAGTGTGTTTGCTGGGGGATGGGGGAACCTATACTTAAATAGTAAATGATTTTATTTTCACAAAAGATTTCTGTTTTATAAAAAGCTCACTGGGTCTCATGATCTGTTGAACGTGTGAAAAATGCAGAGATAATTTTGCTAAACCTTGGATATAGTGTATAGTCATTAAGGCTTCAAGCCAGCAGCTCCACTTTCAGCCTTTTTATTCCCATTTCTGTGACCAAACAGTAGAAACATTAACAAATAAAATGCGGGGGGGGGGGGGGGGGATAAAATATAAGCTGT
>JAEANM010002683.1:0-23923 GCA_017656035.1 Myanophis thanlyinensis | reverse complement strand
ATAGAGATAGAGATAGAGATAGAGATAGAGATATTGCTTTGTCCAAGCAAATGAGATTGCCTGTTCTCTGTGCATTGTGGCTCTAACCACTTTGGTCCTTTAGCACACCCACAGGTCCAAATGACAACCCAACCTGACCTACACAATAGTTGAATAAAGCAGTTCCAATATGTTAATACGGAAATCAGTACCGAGAGCAAAGTTTTTCTTCTAATCACTATTTATTATTCCGATTTAAAAAATGAATTTATTCAATTTCTATAGCCACCCAAAGAGGCTGGCTATAGGAGGAGGCAAGATTAAGGGATAATTAGCACAAGGGGATCAGACCAGTTTATTGTAATGATTAGATAATAGTTATCATATATTATATAATTATTATGATTATTAAATAAATGCAATTTCCATTTTGCAGAATAAGAAGGAAACACTAAGGGATAACTGAAACCTGAACAACACTCACACAGGTATATAGCAATAGTGTCCCACAACCTGAACATGTTATAAGATACTAAACAATTACATTCTATGGGCCTGATCCTGCATTTTTAAAGTATTGCTAAGCATTTCTATAGCTACAGTATGTCCCTGTATTTCTTAAGTGAATTTAATACCTATCCATTTGGTATTCATTAGGTCTTTCGTAACGGAATCTGGAATTTGCTGTTTCTCTTCGCACTTCCAAGATATAGAGGGGCAAACCACTGATCAAATAAAGAGGTTTCTAAGACAAAGGGCAGCCCAAAAAATGACACGTCTCACAAAGAAGCTATTTTTCCCTTTTATTAATGAACCAAAAAGTTAAATGTATTTAAATGTTATGTAAGTAACACTGAACAGACAACCAACACTGGTTTTTATTCTTAGTACACAGGTTCTCCTTTCCTCTTCGTTAAAAATCATCACTGGGTCCAAAATGCCATAAGCAGCAACAACCATTTAAGTCAGGAATGCAGCTCAGTTATCCATGCAGAAATCCAAGTAAAATCAAGGTTACTCACATTCACGTGAATCAAAATGATCCTCAAGAAATTAAATTAAGACGTTAACATGAAGAACACAGCACCGCTAAGAGTGTTAATGAGAGTATACCAGAGGGAACAAAACTGAGCCCAGAGCTGATGAAATGTATTTATTAAGATGGAATGTATCAGCTGTCTGCAAGATCATCTACCACAACCAATACTGGCCATCCATTTCACATCAAGCAGGGAGAAACTATTATTAATCTCCCTTTTGGGGGAAGCTCAGAGGACTGAAATAAGAAGTGTTTCTTTTCCCTGGTAATGTTGACCCTGTGAACAACAGCCTCCTGGTAAAGATCAGGCCAGCCTCTTCCTTGTTAATGTTTTGGAAGCTACCAGTATTAAAGACAGAGTTTCAGAGCGCATGCTTCCCATTTTGTCCTCTTTGATTCCTCTTTTTTATTGTTTGTACTCTTTTTTATTTTTATTCTTTTGTTTGGTGTTGTTTCTATTGCTTTTATAGAAATGTGTCCCATGAATGTTTCAATCAGTTTTCCGGTGCTTTGTAAGCTGCTATGAATTTTGATTCCCGTGGGATAGAAATGTGTAAAAATAGAAAAATATTTCAGATATCACTTCAATTCATGAACACATTTGGTGGGTTAGGCAAGTCAGTGTTCTTGTAGCTTCATCCTTCCCATCTGTAAATTGGCTATAATGCTTATCTTATATACTTAATGTTACTGAAAAATATTTCTTTGTCCTCAGCACCTAAGAACATGTGTTATATGATTTATAAGACTTAGCATTTCTTGCATACATATCTATTAAAGTTTGAAAGCCACATGTTTTCTAATGGATATAGATACATCTTCTAGTAGACATTTGAAAGTGCACATTGAAAGAAACCTGTATTCACCATTTCTGTATTTTGTCTCCAGGGTATGTAGTATATTGGACAGCATCTTATAGTTTTTGCCAGAACACGAAACTCCAACAGGCTTGTAGCTCAACTTATACATGTCTGAAACATCAGTAGTTTACTTAATGCTAGGTCAATGGCAGAAAAAGTCACAAGCAATTTTATGTCCTAACTATCTTTGGACTAAGGTAAGATACATGCTTTATGTGGTCATTAATCCCTCCAAGAGGAATGGAGTCTGTACATATAAACTGTTCTTGAGCACAAAGGCATGATGCTGCTTCATCATACAATCAATCTGTGCACTGAAATATCATAAGACTCAATATATTGTTGGCTGGGTTGATACAATTGATTGATTTATCAAATCTATATAGTCACCCATCTCTCCTAAAAGGGACTTTGTGTAAGTCAGGCAAAGTTCAACCTGTTATGTACTGTAAATCACAGGCATGGATTGTTTTACTGTACAAACATACCCACTGATTATAATTTCAAGCATACAGCAAGGGAAAAATGACTTGTATCTTCTCATGCATAAAACCAGATGAACAGAGGTTGGCAGCAAAGATTCATAATTTTCTGAATCTCTTTACAGCTATCTGGATTGCACAGCTCAGATCTAACAATCCAGTTGTTTTTTTTAAAACCCAGCTCTACCCAAATACTAACTAAACTCCACTTACTGGAATTTAAGGCTACAGCTCTAACCATGCTTTCAGTCTATTCAGTTTAACAGGGATTATTTTGAGTATACGTGTAGTAGGAGTGTAGTAGTATAGACCATTACCTCAGCAAGCTAATTTGGAAGTAAAATATAACATTATGGACTATTTTCAGTAAAACCTCCTGGCCTGTAAACGCTGTCAGATGTGAGCCCCACCAGGATTACTCTTAAGTAAATTGTTTAAAATGGCAAACAGAACAGTGCAACACCATGACTACTAAAAAGTATACTGTACTTTCATTTCAAGCATACTTCACTCTGCATCAAAGAGTGAAATTTAGTTCTCCCCACTCCATTAAAAACATCCAGGAACAGAAAACCTAAATATTGAATGGAACTCTTCATATGTTTTCTATTACTTGCAACAAGTACATTATGTCTGGGGGGGGGGGGGGGGGTGAGGGTGGAATAAGTCCAGAAGCATAATGTTATCAAGAAATTGATGATGGAAATGGATCATAAAGTAGCAGATCTGAACAGAGCAGCATGTAGATGGCGAACCTATGTGATGGCAGTGATGGCAAACCTATGGCACGGGTGCCACAGGTAGCACACAGAGCCATCTTATTGGGCACACAAGCTGTTGGCCAACTACCTCCAGCTGAGCATGCACATGTGATTGCGCATGCACGCATGCGCAATTTCAGAGACCCAGCTGGTCTTCGGGCCTCCACTGTGCATGCGTGTGATTGCAGCAGGAAATCCAGATGATCTTCAGAGTTCTCTTGCACATGCACACAACTGCTCGTGTGCATGAGTGCCTGCACACAACATGCATGTTTTGCACATGCAAAACCTGCATGCATGTGCAGATGGTACAGTTGTACATGCAGCACATGTGGAGGAGCTACATACAAGGGCGGATGGCACATGCAAAGCACGTACTTTTCGGCACTCAGTAAATAAAAGATTCACCACCATTGATGTATCCTATTTACTTCACCCCAAGGGTGCTAACTCAAGAGGCACTTAAGATAAAGGAGGAATTAGAATATTATATACCTGCAATTCCCAAAATGATGACTCCCAAATATTTCAGCATTACCAATCCCAAATTCCCCAGCCAATTTCCTGAAAGGTTAGAGATGTGTAGTCTGAAGGCCTCTGGAAGACACTAGGATGAAAACTGGTTTACATTACACATATTTGAGAATAAACTCAACTGGGTTAGATTTATGAATAGCAACTAGTAAACTAGAAAATCAAAAGCTGGCATGAAAGTGGAAATGCATGTACGGTAATTTTTTTTTTAGTCTGGAAACAAGATCAGTGTTATTCCAAATAAGATGAAGATGGTACAGTATGGCTTTTAGCTATATTCATCCTTTTACTCCAAGCTCTAATTTTAAAACATAGATCACTTCTTTAAAACAAAAACTGTTCCATCCTTTTTGACCAGAAGGACTAGGAGGAAACAAAAAGAATTAACACACATCAGTTCTTTCCTCAGATGTTAGATTACAAACCACATTATCCACACCCAGGACAGGAATCAGGGGTGATAGTGTCCCACATCTACAGGCTGAGAAAGACTCTGCTTATTACAGACAAATCTGTAGATACAAAGATTAATTTGCACTAAAACTGCTCTGATATAAAAATATAGGAAGACAGCAGACAGAGAGAAAGAGAGAGAGAGAAAATATTCAGTGGTTCTATCCCACAGTCTGAATTCACACAATATGCTAAGGCAGGTTTTCAACATGATGTGTGTAGTATGTCATAATTACCAAGTTCATACAACATGCTGAGAGTTGGGCTCTTGTTCCTTTTTTGCCCGCCAGTAAGTTCACACACCAATCGATGGTGTCCGTTTATTTTTCCAGTCTCACACTTTCATTCCTAGGGAATGGATGAGGGTTATTGATCCATGGTTGGTAGTTCCTCCTGTGAATGTTTATAACCACACCACATTAAGGATCTCCCACTTATTTCGACAGTCTCTGTGATGGCAAAACTTTTGGGACACATTTTATCACTAGTGGTGGGCAAAAAGGGGAAAAAAGAGCCAAGCTTCGAAAGCCTGCGGGCTCCTAAGCCGAATTCACAGTTGCGCCTAAGATGAAACCTGGTTATGCTTAGGTTTGGTTTACTGCCTTGTGTGAATCCAGTCAGAGTTAGCATTTGTTGGGTAGAGAATTTGATGAGAACTTTAATAAAATAGTGACGGGCTGGAGAAGCACAGATCAAATGGCGTTTGGTGGAAAAGTAAAACACGCAATTTTCCCACGCCGCTCGTGGAGGGAGGGGGAGAGAGCAAAAATATCCGCCAAATACCTGACCCTTGAAAACTCTCTGCCCACGCAGACACACCTGCCTCTTCCTTTACACGTAGCAGACACCGCCTCCTTCCCTGGTCACGCCAGGGGCCTGTCAAATCCAGCCTTCTGTCCTTCTCCTCTCCTCCCCGAAATCGCCTACGCGAAAAAGCGCAACTTCGGAAAGGTTTCCAAAAATATGCAGGCCCTCCTCCGGCACAGCGCAGGGGCTGAGGCGCGTGGGGGCCTCTGACGTGTGCGAGGGAGGAGGAGGGCGCAACTCACCCCGAGGCTGCCATTGAGGAGCTGCGGATTTTCTGCGAAGGGCCGGCGGATTGCAGCAGGCTGCTTCGACTTTAATTTTAGTTCCGTTCGCCTCGAACAACGAAACGGACCTCAGAACTTTCTTTTTTCCTCCAGAGGATTAGGTTTTAATATTTGACCATAAATTTAAGGAGGTTTATACTTCTGAGTATATTTGGATTGCGTTGCATTGGAATGGAGCAATGAGGTTGCAAATATATATATATAGCTTTCCCTAAAGAAAAGGCAAGCTTTTAAAGCTTATTGATACACAATTTTCAGAGAATAGAAAGAATACAGAGAGAAATAGTTTTATGTTGGTTTCGCAGATTTAGTCTGCTTCAATAAATACACCACAAAGTCTTGTGGCACCTAGCAAGACTAACAAAACTTCTGAATGATAGTTATGCCACATCAGATAAAGCTTTTTTATATTTTAAAAAAGTATTATACATTTCTTTGTCGTTAAGGTGCCACATGTTTTTCCTTACATTGTTAAGGTGGTAATGAAACTTTACTTTTGGAGGAGAGGAAGCCCTACTTAAATCACTGGGATTTAGTTTCAAGCAAACATCTCCGAGTTGGATGCTAAATGTATAAGAATCTTAACCAGTTCAGAACTGGGCAGTACACCAAATAATTAACTAATTATTTGTTCATTCAGCTAACTATGGCTTTTTAAATAAATCATATTTGACAGAATTCACATTGCATACTAAGACATAAGCCATGCCAACTATGCTTACACCACATACCAAATGACAAAAAAAATGGTTTAGTATATTATACAAGCTACAAAGTCGATAGGAGTGCAGTACTGCAGGCTGCTTCTGCTGGCTGCTGGCTGACTGCAATTTGGCAGTTCAAATCTCACCAGTCTTAAGATTGACTCAGCCTTCCATCCTTCCGAGGTGGGTAAAATGAGGACCCAAATTGTTGGGGGCAATATGCTGACTCTAAAACACTTAGAAAGGGCTGTAAAGCGATATATAAGTCTATGTAGTATTGGTATCTGGTTGCACTGTTTGTCAACTTCTGTTAAAGCCAGACACTTTACAAAACTGGTGGATCAATATGATTTGATTGTTTATTATCCTGGACACTGACTAGAAACTGAGGTCCAAGCTTATACTCATCCATGGAAAAATATGGGATGACTCTGCCCCAGTGATTGACACAGCTCTATCCCAAAATGTGGTTGGCCTGTTGGGGTCTTGCATGTTGTAGCAACTCAGTCATTGTTCCTAAACCATGGTTCATGTCTTAGTGTATTGTGTGAAACCAACAAATTTTAGTTCGGGAACTCAACCATTACAATTCAACCCAGTGTATTCCAAAGCATGGAGGGAGGTAATATTTTAGATATGAACATTGTATACTTTCTTTCTTTCTTTCTCGCTCTCTCTCTATCTCTCTCTCCCCTCTCCCAACTCTCCCCCCTCCCTCTCCAGTATATTATGTCTTCTTGAGCTATCAGAAACAATCATCTATTGAATTAGTGCATATTGATTATGATTATGGAAAAATATGAGAGAAACCAGCAGTTTTTGACTGTTGTCAGTATAAGCATGTGTGTATCTTAGTTAAAGACACAGTGAAATTTTGAAATAGCAAAAAGGTATATAAATTTTCCTAAGTGAGCAGCTGTGACTCCACCATGTTTTTTCTCTATGCATTTTTCCCACATTCTGTTTTCAGCTAAGGTTTCTATTTCACAGAATAAAAAGGCTGTCTCCAATGGACCATTGACTAGATAAAATTAATATCTTTGTTTGAAGAACTCCACAATTATTGTCTGAGATTATAAACCTGCTTTCCGCCATGCTGCCCTCTGTGCTGTTGGGACAATGACTCCCATTATCTCCAATCAACATGAGTTAAATAGACTGGCAAGGATAGGAATTATAGATCCAACATGTCTGGAGAGTACAAATGAAGGAATCCTAAATATATTGGGGAATCAGAACATGAAACTTGATGAGAAAGACATCCTAATCCATCATTCTTATTTCTTAATCCTTGCAACAAAGACAGGTCTCCCACAAGATATCTGAATTCTGTTTTTTAAAAGCAAAAAAATTAAATTCATTCCCTGAATAAAATTTGGATATTGCAAAACATTTCAGAATAGCTACTGCTATTCCAACTTTTGGAGAAAGGTCATTCCAATATATTGCCTTGAAATTTCTTCAAATACTACTCTTTGTCCAAATCATTAAAAAAAGAGTAATTAAATGATGTGTATTCACATTGGGATTTGAACAAAGGAGAAGAGGGAAGCCACAAGACAAGCAAATGTCCTGACTTATGACAATACTCACTGACTAGTCATTAAAACACATATTTACTCATTTAGAAAGATTAACATTCAATGTAACACTTAATTACTCATACATAGAGCCACATTTAGTCTGAGTAAAATAATAATACAAAAATAAATTCAGAGAAATCAAGCACTCCTAAGGGAATCTGGAACATGTACTACTGGTATGTCTGATCTGCCTATACTTTTTGTTGTTAGGTCCATATAGTTCCTTAAAAACATTTGCTACAATAAGTCACCCTCTTGTAACAAAGCAAATCTAACTCGGGAATATCTGTCCTACCAGTACTAATAGTTGCAGTTGTTAATTTCTCTTTATTAATATAAAAACCTGAAAAGTTCTCTTTCAATGTCCAAATATTATCTATAGCCTAGGTTCCTCCATGATGCTAACCTTCAGAAAAACTAATCACAATATGCTATTAAAGCTATACATAAGCTATACATAATAATATGCCATTTCCAAGTCAAGAGTTCCAGAATTTTACAGTATAATTTAGTTATTGTTGTAGAGACATATTTGGATGAAGGCAGGCTTTTTATCACTGTAGTGATAAATGGATGACAAAATTTTATACATCCACTAAGGTTAGTGTCAATTATCGAATGTTGTATACAATTGGTTTCTATTACTTCTGGCTTATGATCTGCACACTTGAAGAAAACCAGTGAGTCGGTCTGGATCTGGAGGCCAGTGTCTGTCTCCAGATGGAATAGCAGAGGAATTCACTAAAAAAGAACTTTCTTTTCCAGAATATACCCTATTTAAAAGCTTCATTAGTTGAGATGGATGTTATGCAATTTGGCAATATATTCTCATTAAATCTGATAGTTTTCAGAGCAATTTTGTACATGAGAATTAGAAATCATCATTCTCTAGTATCTCGTGAGATGGCTGAACAATATACAGTTTTCAAAAGTAGGCAGAAATAGGAAATAAAACTAAAAAGCTATTACTACCTTATAATAAAGATTAATGTTGTACCTAAAAGCTCTTGAGTATTAAACCCCTGTTTTCTAACAGGCTGTCCTTTTATAGAGTATGTAAAAGGCTTTTCTGAAATAATTTAACTCTTTTTTTAGAATAATTGGTCATTGACAAATATTATCACACATTTATAAAAAGAAAAAAAAACCTTTAGTTTCACAGTTTAAAGATAAATTTCCCTTCATGGCAGAAGGCAAAGAAGATGGAATAATATATTGCACTTCATGACAAGGAGAATAACAATCCATCAAGAGACCTCTAGTGGTAGGTTGCAGAACCACTCAATAGTGTGGGCGAGTGCACGCAAACATACACATAGACACACAAACGAGCAGATCCCAGCCTCAAATTTAATCCCTCAATCTTTTAGTTTTTTAGAAGAAGTCAGGTACTACAGGATATCTCCGATGTCCTGATCCTGGAAAATTGGAGATTTCTTCAACTGTTCACATGCAGTATGATAGAAAGGGTAATAATGATTTCGTGATATGATCTATTGTTAACTATTTGTTTTTATACAATACTTAATCAGCACATTCTATTTTACCTCAATTTACTGATTCTAAATTGCAAATATTTATATTTCCCCCATTGCCAATTTTTTTAGATGCATTGCAACCGTAAATTTGCCCCAAAGTAACTTACATCCAGGTGCCAGTGAACCTCGCACCCTTTTTTAGCTCATTGCATAACAGGACAGGATATGATTGTACTTGTCCAAGCTGCAGCGTAAAGATGAGAAAAACAGAAATACGTTATTTTTGTGTTGAAGATCAAGTAGCTGGTATTAGATGAAATAAATTGTTCCTACTCTGTTTGTAAAAATTCCCATGTACTCCCAGCCCTTATACTATTTACTTTACTCAGATCTTCTAAAAGGAGTTACACATAGACTATCTAAATATTTTTTCCAAGTTTTATTATGCTTTTTGTACACAGACAATATAAATGGGTGAAAAAACAAAACATTTTTCCCAGTTACTTGTAAATTGAAGAAGCAATTATTTATCTACACAAACAAAACAAATGTGTAAGGGAGGTTTCTTTTTTTAAAAAGGGGGGGGATCATGTCCATCAATTACAGAAGGACATAAATATAAATATATATATATACAGGATGAAAGTCCTGAATTTCTATTTGGGAAGGTTTCTTTGCTGATTGCAAGTTAGCCTTAATCATTTTGCCTGCTGTCTATTTCACAGTTCATTTCTCACCCCCACCCACCCACAATATTTAAACATGGGTTGATCAATTATATATTTCCTACACAAAATTTTGAAGACTCACTACTCTACATCGACAAGGGGAAAGACTAAACTGGGTGTAAAACTCTTGACTGAATGAGAAAATTAAAAAGAAAAAGAAAAGGTTAAATGTCTTCAAACTGGTGCTGCCTATTCCCCCAAAAAGCTTTCAGAGATACTTCCTTATGCATAGAACAAAACGAAATGAAACAAAAATTCAAACTAAATGCATTTTTTTCTTTTTTTAAAATATACAACTCACAAAGTCATTTTCACTGGACTACACTACGGGCACCAACAGGTCAATAGTTTAGCATTGGTTGTAGTTTGTTCATTACAAAGATTTACAGTTGTCATTTAACTGAAGTAGGGAGGGGAGAGAGAAAAATATTGGAATAAGAGAAGAGCACCTGCACGCCAACCAGGGATGGGCTTAGGAATCAGTGAGGGGGCAGAAAAGGACATAAGGAGCAAAGATCATTAGATGGGTAATGTGAAATGCTTGTTGGAACTGAAGTAGACTTTCAAGGAGCTATTCCACTCTCTCTCGCCACCTGTCTCTAATAGAGTGTTAAACTGTGGTGCTTAGTTGATAAAAGAGTCAATGGCCTTGTGGGCAAATCCCCTTCCCATGCACCCACTCGCACACCTGATTGAGCACAACCTACAATCTAATTGAAATAGCACTTCCATGACCCAGCGTGTAAGATTCACCTGAGTTACTCTGCAAGAGCCCATCCCACCCGCAGTAATCCTACTGGAATTTGAGTCATAACTCTCTGGTCTTGTAAACTAAATTACTGTATATCAGCTTTAGTTTAAGTCAACTAGCAGTCCTATACAGGTAGGGAACAGGTAGGTTTACTTGGAAGGAAGTGCCTTTTTGATCAATTGGAACAATGTCTTAGTACGATGACAATCTAACATAGCCTGCTAGGGCTGTGCTGGTAGATTCATACGATATGCCAAGCCAGCAGGTCACAAACCTACTTGTAGCTCAGTGTACTCAATGAACGCAACCCTGTGCAATACTCCAGAGGTAAATTGTGATTTAAATTAATGCAGAGGGTTATGCCAGCCAAGGCAGAAGCCCAGGTTTCACCATAACAGTCATAACTTTTTTTAACTTTTAAAAGTACTTTATTTAGAATTCATATCTCCTCATCTCTTTATTAAATTGGTGTTCCCAGACTTCCCCACCCATTTCAGTAAAGTTTGCTCACAGGCACCTGGAGACACCACCTGCTTATTCCGAGTCCTCCTACGACTACACTTGTTAGTATGAGTAAATTAATGGAGAAGTCCACTAGAGTCCTGCTGAACCCAGCGGGGGCTCATCTATTTAGAGACGCTGGGCTATTAAGCGATAGATTTACTTTCATTGAGAATAAGTTCCGATCAGGCAGAAGATGTTGCATCCAGAAAAGGGAACTGAAGCATTTATACTCCTTGCGGGAAGCGAAATCCTACTGGGAGATGTAGGAGTAATTTCCGCCATTACACAGCGCTTTGCGAAAGGTAACGGCGCTACGATCGCACCAACTCGAAGACTTCCTTCCAAGGAAACGCGAGTGGAACCAGCTGCGAAGAAACAGCTCACGCCGTTACCTGACTGGCGATGCCTAGTGCCATCGCACCATCGTTACTGTCATTGATCAGGAGGGAAATACGACTGCCTTCGCACCGCCACAGCGATGGTGCGGTGACACTGTCGAACAACAGTAAGGAAACGGCCTAAGACCTCCTTTCCAGCTGTTTTCGAGATGTTGCTATTATCTGAGATAAATTTAATGGAATATTCCGCTGAATAAGTGCCTATAGAATTAGATGGAGTATAGTTTGAAATGCCCATAGTTTGAAATATGCCCATAGTTTGAAATTCGGCATGCTCCTATGGATTCCTCTTGATACCAATCCGAGTAAACATGTTTAAGGGCTGTTAAACTTGACTAGGGTCACACGCCAACTGAAGCACCTGCTCTATGTGTGAAACGAAGCCAGTTTGTTTTAATCATGGTTTGTCAAATAAACCACAATTGGCTGGATGTCTAGGAGAACCATACACCATTACACCAAGCATATACTAATTGTACCTTTAGTGCAATGTGTGAACAAAAACTACTCTTCCTCAAAATACTTTAAATAAGATCAAGTTTCGCACATATTCCCAGTCAAGACACCGAAGCAAAAAGGCGCTTTTTTACTTGAAAGGAACTTCACTAAAAATGCAAGGCATCTAACAGGAAACTTGTTAAATTTCTATTCCATCAGCAGAAAGCCAAATATTGCCTTCTAAAATCAACATAAATTCTATCCTACGGAATCCACGCTTGAAATTTAGTGTTGGTTAAATCAGAAATGATTTCGGCGAGAAGCACAGTAAGGTCTGGCATGCATTTAAGTAAAATTAAGTCCTACAGAGGTGTAATTATTGAGCTGTTAACTATTAGATATTTGGATCCATTTGGACAATTTTGTTTATCAGGCTTACTTTGTTGAAATGGTCATAAGTTTAATTTTTGTTTAATCGGTTTAAGTCACTTTGGACAATGGTATAAAAATACTGACACGCTTCCTAACCACACACCCGACTTTGTCTTAATATTAATATGCAAGTGTGTGGATGGAGATTAATGAAAAAGAAGGGAAAGGAATTTTAGACATTTTAGGCTTTGTTTAGGGCAGCCAAGCCGACTATAGGACTCCTTCTTCATTATTTGCGAACTGTACATATACATTTCCACTGTAATTTATCCCGGAATAAGGAAGAGGAAAGGGGGAATGTCCCTTCGAGTTTCAAGGAAGTGATGCAAGGGCGGAGAAACCGATAATTTGCCCGTTGAACCTTAAAAACAAGTTTACTCGGAATTACCACCCATTAAGTCCAAGCAGGGGAACTAATCTAAATGAACTCGGAACTGGAGGTGTGGAGGAGAGGGATCTGGAAAAATCCCAAATTTACTAAGAAACCCTTTAAAAGCACGCACAATACCGCCTTCATCTTGCCCACCTTTTTAGCACGGCAGAATAAAAAGGATCTGCCATCCACCTTCCTGATTAAAGAATGTGCTGCGAAGGTCTCCGCTGTTATATGTCTGCGGAAGCTATTAAAGGTCGTGGGGCTAATAATTTCAAACAAATGCCTGCATGCCACTGAGCTGCAGCTCGCTGGACGGGATGTAATTTGCTCTCCTGTGTTATCTGATTAAGTTTAGGATAAGCTGCAAAAAGATTTGAATGCGCGTGTCGCCCGCTAGCAAACGTTTACCAGACCGAACATGGGATGGGCACAGGGACAGTTAAAGGGTTTTCCTAGGATTTTGGAATAATTCGAAACATCCGAGATTGAGATCTGGATTTAAAAATAAAATAAAACGACGGCCCCAGCTGCTTGGACCAAGGGAAAAACCACGACACGATTTTGTTCTGTGCGGGGACGGCGGAGGGGCTCGCTAAGGAAAGAGACATACAAGGTGGAGAATGAAGTGTCACGGTTTTCAGCATTTCGTTGTCATCCTACTGAAGAGGCGGCCACACGTTTGGTTTGCGGGCTTTCTGCGTGTGCGAGGAACGGGAGAGAGGGAGAGGGACTGCGCGTGCGCGGTTGTAGGTGCGTGACCAGCCAGAGCCGCTTTCAAGTGACCAGGAGAACCAGAGCTCGGCCCGGTGCGCAGCGCAAAGCGACGGCTGCTTCGGACGGGGCGGGCGGGCGGGCGGGAGGGGGCGTGGCCAAAGGCATTTCCTCTCTAGCTGTGCGAGTAGAAGCCGTAGTAGCCGATGTCCTTGGCGCAGGTCTTGTCGCAGTCCCTGGAGGCCAAGGCGGGCTCGCTCTTGAGGGGCGAAGAGCTCTCGGAGGCCGGGGTGCCCACCGGAGAAAGCCGCCGGCGCTTGGCCTGCTCGTAAATCCCAGAGTCGGTGGAATCGATGGACTTGATGGACGAGGGGGTCTCGATCCAGCTGGAGTCGGACAAGTCCTTCGGGGGCTTCGAGTCCTCGGCAGGCGGCCCGGCAGCGGGCGGCGGCGGCGGTGCCACCAAAGGGGAGCGCTCAGGGGGCGCCAGGCTGTCGGGCTCCTCCCCGCCGCCAGCCCCGGCGGGCAAATAGGGGTTTCCTCCAGCGCGGGCACCGCTGCTGTTAGGCCAGCACGACAAGGATTTGGCGCAATACTGAGGCGGGCTGCGTGCCCCCCAGCCCGAGGGGTCCGGGTAGTAGCCGAGCGGGCGAGCGGTGCAGCCGGCCGCCTGCAACGGGAGAGCCTTGACGCCGGCGGCGGCGTAAGATAATAGCGTGGCGGCGTTTCCCGCCAAATCTCCGGCGGGGTCGTAGGCTGAGGCGGCCGCGAAGTCCAGCCTGTTATTGGCGGGCGTGACGAACCAGCGCTGGGGCGAAGGCGCGGCGGGCTCTTCGGCTTGCTGTGGAGAGAGCAGCCCGTTAGGGTGAGGCACGCCTCGCTCCGGCACAGGCCCTCCGGGTCCCACGCCGCCTCCGGCGCCCGCTCCCGGGTGGTGGTGGTGGTGGAAGCCGCGGGATTTGGCGTAGTTGCTGACGAACTGGTCCTGCAGGAAGGAGCCCGCCGCGGCGGCCGCCATCGCGTAACGAGCCCCCGGCACGATCTGAGAGCGGGGAGAGTCATTGGGCGACGGGGTCAAGCGGTCCATGTCGCAGCCCGTGTAGATCCTGGGAGGAACAGAGAGCAGGGAAACAAAGCAGAAAGGAAGGGGGGGGTGACTGGGCGGATTGGCGAGGTGGGGTGCAAGAGCCCTCCCCCCCCCATTTCCTTCCAGCCCCAGAAACGGCGTGCATTCAAACCACCGGAGGATCGTGGGTCTTAAAATTTGCCTGCGAGTAATTAAGTAATTAAGCCTGCGAGTGAAAGTTGGACTACGGTTCCCCCACGAGCTGCCCCAAACTGGCAGAGGCGGCGCTACACTGGTGGGAAAGCTGCTCGAGGCCTTCTTTCACGAATCCTTAATTTATTCTGAGAGTGTCTCTGAGCCCGTGCAAAGTAACAGAACTTCCACTGTTAAAGTACCACCTCGCCCTTAAACTAAATTACAAAGCTGCATTTTGCATTGGCGATAAATAGCGCGTCTCTATCGCGATACATTGCCTCGGTGGTTGCTGAATGGAGCTGCTAGTTTCTAGAATGGAAATACACTGAGATCGCCATCCTGGTGACAGAAGAGGTCTAAAAGACCAAGCTAAAGGCAAGCTGAATTTAAAAGTTACCGCTCCCGTCTTACAATTCCTGTCTTCTTGGACCAGGGATGCTATTTTGCCTTTCTCTCTGCAGGCATCGCAACTCAAACCACTCCACCCCTCTGCCGCGCAAGAAATAAATGAGACGCCGAGAGAGGGTGCCCCGGTCTCTCCAAACTGTGCCAAAATCAGTGCAAGGTTTGGATGGACGGAGGTTTTTTCCAACCTCTGCACAAACTTCCCCAGGTGTAGCCTAGTAGAAAATACAATAGACTGCACCTAGCAGGCGGACCCGGGATAAAAAGCCCTCCAGAGATCAATGGGGAAAACCAATAAGGGAGAGTGGTTTAGCTAAGGTGCTTAAAATCCTAAAAGCTTGAGATTCTGGGTTGTCCTAAAAAATCAATGTGCACGCTGGCAGAAATTAAGACTTAGAGACCAAGCTGAGGACAGAAGTACAAAGGACTAAAATTCTAAAATTAGGAGAAGGAATGGAGAGAGGAGTGGTGAAGGATAGACTCTCTACACATTTGATTTCTTTTCTCAGGCATATAAACCAGTCTGTTTCCCCACACCTGCTTTTCAGTTGAGTTGGGCAGAGAATAATGGGAATGGTAATCCAATGCAACAAGGGAAGGTTACTCCAGAGAGTCCAAAACTAATGAGAGATTAATGAGGCTGGAGTCCTTAAAATTACTGTAGAAAATAAAAGCCCAATGAAACTAACTTGCTTTGGGGAGGGGGGAAATACTGTTTCAAGTTGTGGGGAGCCACTGGGAAAGAATGGAAGAACCATGGAAATGGTGGATCTCTGGAATTAAAAATCAGAAGCAACTGATTAATGTACGTGGCTACTAGTCTATATCTGTAAACCCTCCTGAGTGCAGATCTTTACATATATTCTCTTATTCTAAAGAGAAGATTATAGGGTTGACACTATGAACTTCATAGTACTGCAAAGCTTCAGAATTGTAGAACTTGTTTCAGGCAATAAATGTGCAAAGACTCTCCCACTTTGTATCAGAATAGCTTTTCGCTGTATGATCTCAACAGCCAAATCCAGATACAGGAGTTTTACTTTACCAGGAGTAAACTGTATTTCTGCCCTGGATCTATTAAACAGGATGGCCTCGCAAAACTAGGGACTCCCAGAACTTTCCACATAAGGCTAGTTTTCCTAACCAATTAAATGAAATAGAGGCTACGCTTAACTCCAAATTTCCAACAAGGTCTCCACACTTGGAGATCCAGTAAAGAAGAAACTCACTATATAGCTTCTTTAAGCCTAGGATCCAACAGAGGCCTGATCTGCTTGATAACTAACCAAGTTATTAAACAATGGATTGTATTGGGTTTGCGAATACATAGGTAGGAGTATGTTGCTTTAAAATGTGTTTTTAAAAGCCCTTTTAAAGGAAGAGGGAAATCACTCATATCTGAAATTCTCCCTGGTTGGCTGAGTACTGCTCCAGGCAATCCAGATTACTATAAAACTGCTGTTGGATTTGAAACTGAACTCCCTTTGCCTGTTCTCCCAGAATTTGTGGGACAAATGGCCACAGGCCCAGATATTCCTGCTCCAGAGCCATTTGGTAGGAACCACAGGTGGGAGAGTCTCTGCACATTTATCCCAAGGGATTTTTTTTTTATTTTGATAACTCAAGGTAATCAATATGTCTAATGCTCCTTTCTCCTATTTACCCCCACAACAGTAGTTGGGCTACGAGAGAATGACTGGCTCAAAGTCACCCAGCTGACTTTCATGCCTAAAGCGGGACTAGAACACTCCACTCTCCTGATTTCCACTGGGTGCCTTAACCACTACACCAAACTAGCTCTCTAGGTCTCCATTGCAGCTTCCAGAGTGCCAGTAGCAGGGTGGGAGATCTAGCAAGACACCCTCACTCAAAATCCATGCTATTATCAGCTGTCTATCAAGGGGAGGGGCAGCAAATGGTTGCACTCTTTTCTTCTGGATTAATCAATCCAGATAAACTACCTTCCTTCTCAGGCTTGTCTGATTTTGTTGTCATTGCCACGGATGGGGTGGATTAGAGTTAAATTGTGGGTTTTAAATACCGGTATACACAACCCAGAGTCACTGTGTGTGAGTTGGGTGGCTATATAAATGTGTTTAATTAACAAACACATAAATGGCTGAAGAAAAGGCACTCAGTCCTGGCAGTTGCAGGAGAAAGTTTATAACTTACTTGGAGCAAGCTGGTTAATGAATCCTGCTGTAGTTTGGCCTGGTTTAGTTTCACTAGCATTTCATTTATGCTTTTCAGTTTCTGGGTTTGGTGCCCCCTCCCACATTACTTCTGGACACCTTGACCTTATACTCTGGTGTGGTATCTGGTTGGTGAATCACACCTGGATATTGGAGAACTTTGGGACAGGAAAATAAGGTAGTTGTACAATGTGACACCTTTTGAGAGCATTCTTAAACTCCACTGTAACTTAGTACAATCTTTGGAAAGTTGGCTTTTTTCTTCCCTGATCTGCTCCCCAGTCAGCCACACTTTCATCTAAATGTAGGCAACTATTACTCCCATGAGTGTGGGAACAGCTGACTGGGAATTTTGGGAAGTGTAGTCCAACTCATTTGTAGGGCATAGGAATGCCAGGTTGTCTGCCCTCGTTTTCTTTCCTTCAAGGCAAAACTTCAAACGAACTGCCTTGCCCCCCCCCCCACCTTCCCAAAGGCCTATTTTCCTGAGGGCAACTTGTGCTCTTTCTCTCTTTCTCTCCAGACAAAACCAAGGTGCTTGCCAGGCCCCCATTGGTTACTCTTAGCTGGGAATGCTAACCCCTACTTCAGTTATTTCTGAATAATCTGAGGATTGTGACAAACTTCAAGAGTCCTGCTGACCATTAGCATCCAGGTCGCCTAAACAGAGGTCTTTTCCTTCCTCGCAGCTCAGTTTGGAGCTTTATCCCTGTGTCAGCCCCGAAATGGCTTGCCTATTTACAGTAGAGGGAAAAGACTAGACAGTCTCTTGGCATTGGTGAATGAGAAAGCTTCCTTGAGTGCCTTTTTCAGCGGAAAGGTGGACTACAAAACAATACCAATAAGGACTATTGCTATTGCCGCAGGACCCTGATTTTATCCTCACGCTGAGGTGGGTGGGTGGGGAGGAGATGTTAAGAGGAGTAAATGACTAGTTTCTTCTAAAGCTTATTTTAAAATTGCATACAGGCTTCAGGACATCAGCAACACCTCCGCAGTGTTTGTAATTGGAGATAATCCGGGAGAAGTCCTGCCAAACAACGGGGTACTGATTAGACAGAAACCCGCTGCGGGTAATGGAGTTCTTCGGTGCTGAGGAAGAACTCTGGGCATCTCGCGCCTGAATCCTAATTGCTTGTTTCCCAAGGGGCTGGTTTTCGGAGGAAGCTTATAGAGTTTGTAGTCGGGACTGATATTATCCCACTAGCTAACGAGCTGCTTCTGGCAAGCCCAGTGGGAAGTTCCTGCTGCTTACATTCAAAATATTCCCTTCACTTTAAACTGGGGGACCACTGTCCACTTCGTATTCCAGGGAGAATTCGAAAGCGCTCCCTGAAGAGCTTAACCAGACAGCGGCAGGCACTGGTGGGGATGGGGCGGAAGAGGTAACTCTAATGGTAACTGAAAATGACTGGGGGTCTTCATCGCTGGAGTAGGTAAGGGAGCACCTCTCTTTGTGCCTGCTGCAAAAAAAAACCCTCATCCTTCGGGATTTACCGCCTTAGGTTGCGCGTTAAACAAAAGTTTTACCCTATGGGACTGTCTTTACCTAGAAAGTCAAAATGCAAAGCTGAGAGCCACGGATCTCTCTCCTGTTTCAAAGCATTCAAAGATCATTTTGAAAGTTTCGTTCACGCCCGTCATTGTAGCCACTGTTCTTCTAGTTCACGTGCTAAGTCTGCGCGCTCCCCCCAATGGATTTAGCCTAGGGGTATACCCAATAGCACATATAACCCGCTCTCAAAAGTCCCAGGGTCTTCTTTGGATAAGTCGAAAAAACCCACCCGCCATCCATTTAACAGGATTGGACATGCCAGTGTTAATAAAAGGCTCAAGACAAGGAACTTACGTATCGTAGTTGTCTCGGAAGCCTTTTGCAAAGGGGTTGTGGTCGATCTTCAGCTGTGTGATCTGGAGAGGGGAAGGGAGGGAAAAGAGTCAAATAGTGGCCTCTCCTCTGGTGATTCTCTGTGTAAGATAACCAGATACCTAGCTTTTTCCAGAGTAGATTAATTCTTTTTACGAGAACAATGCCTATCATTTCCTTGTGAGAATTTTACACACAAAGAGAAAAGGTCTGGAAATAAATAAAAGCTAAATGAGAGCCTCTTCCCCAGCACGTGCACCACACAATCTTCCCTGCAAAGTTAATCATTCTGAAAGATCAACGGGGATCTGTGATCCAGAGCAGAGAAACTTTGCCTTCCAGTTGGCTTTGTGTTCTGCCTCCAGGGAGTTCCGACAACCTCCTTGGAAGGACCATAACGGTTCGGTTTAGGTACCTTTACGCCTCTTATTTAGAATTAAATTCCTCCTAATTAGATAAGACTGATAAGACACTTCAGAACAATTCCACAACGATAGCTATGGGAGAAGATTAACATCTAGACACATGGTCGGAATGTGTCACTTACGAGACTCTTACTAGCCAGTCGGATAAAATGTTTCGCCCAGGGAACATTGCAGAAACTAAATATGGATGGACAGTTCTGGATCATTTGCAGTGAAAAGGAAAATTCTCCTAATCTTTTTTTTTTTTTTTGGACAATGTCAGCAATATAATAGCGCATACTTGCCATGGTTAATTTAACTTAACGCTCTTTTTCCTGTTTTCAAAACAGGCTAAACTACAAATGAACCACAGGGAATTGCTTTCCTTCCACAATACCAGGCTGAAATATGGTTTCCTAGTTTGTTGTTCAGTAGGTCGAATAAACACAAACATTTATTCCATCCCTTGGCTAATTAATTATATGGTTCAAATGAAGCAAAGTCCTGATGAACTAATCTTTCCTATGGCTAGTAATACTCGTTGGCGATTTAGAGTCTAACACACAAGGTGGCAATCAAAATTAGACTTTAGATAGAATTTGTTAGTGTGGGCTAGTATACCCGTTTCCTAGAAATTAATTTAACTGAACCCGGGTATTTTTTTTATTAAATATTATTATTCATAAGGCATTCTCGGGGGCCTACAATAGAGAAGCAAAAGGTGCCCTCCACAAATCAAGGCTCAAATATCCTAGACCCAGCCAAGTTATTTTGGCACTCCTCTCGCCTTCTGCGATAGTCAAAAGCAGTAGTCATGCATTAAACAACGACCAATCTGCTGCCCTTGAAAGACACGCCAAATCTGCTCTTGAGACCGTGGTCTCACTCTAGGCCAGCTTTACCTTAGGCCGCAAAAGTAAACAGTTCCAAACAAATCAGACCCGGAAAAGGAGAGGTAACTTTGCCGTGGTGGGAGGGAAGGGGGGGGGGAGGGCCAAAACCAGTCCATAGAGAGGTTCCTGCTTTCGAAGCTGGTTAAAATGCCCAGGTTAAAGCGACCACAAATATTGACTACTCTTGGATGATACCAGACGCTCCTTCCCCCCATTTTTTTTTTTAACAATTTCAATTGGGAAGAATGGGACTCCGAAAGCAGGTTTGAATAATTTTGCAAACAGTATAGACAATTAATCCACCGCCATCACTTTGTGGTCTGAAATCTCGTTTTCCTACACAATTCGGGGAGTTTCGCCTCCACCCTCCCGGCCTCTGTAGCTGCACTTGTGCCCCCAAATCCCGAAAAGGCCCAGAACCGATCGAGAGAGAAAACCACTTTACATCGGTGTTCTGGTAGGCAGTGACGGCGATGAACTGAGTCTCCGGGAAAGTGAAGGTCTGAACCCGACCCGGCTGGCTGGTGTCTTCGGTGCCGTCTTCGTTTACCTCCACCACGTGCAGGCGAGGCTGATATTTGTGGAGGGACTGAAGGACCACCATCTGGAGACGGAGAAAAGCGAGGACAAAGCCGGGGGCCTTTTGTTTTTACTTTGTTTGGGAGAAGGGGATGAACTTCATATTCCAGACCCTCTCCCAGATCTCCCGAGAAGCCGAACCGCGACACCAATCTTGCTTTCTCGAAACCGGTTCTTCTCTATCCCTCCCCACTTTCGCAGTTCACTTTCGCCGCTGGACTTCGCCACCTGTTCCAAAAGCGCGGATCTGCACCTCGCTTCCACCCCACCCCCAAGTTGCTAGAAAGCTGCAAGTAAGAACTGGAGGGGAAAGGAAGGAGCCCGGACACGCCAGGCTATTCCTCGGATCCGGGCTCCTCTACCTTCCCCCCTCCCCCCCCCCCTTTAATTGAAACGCTGTGTCTGGAAAAAAAGCTGCCGGGGCCGCTTTAGGAACTTCCCACTGCCTCGATTCCGAAGCCTTCGCCCGGAATCGCCTGGGAGAAAACGGTCTCCTGGCTCACACACCGGTGCAAGCGCATCTCCCTCGCTTAACCTGACTACTGAATTACCCTTTTTTCCCCCAAGTTGTACAATAGGGGGTGGATTTGCAAAACAAGCTCAGAAGCAAATGAAATTAATGTGGAGCGCAGGGTGGGATGCCCGTGAATGCAGTCTCTTGGTCCTGCAGGGCGCAGTGTCGCCTCTGTTGAGCCTCAACTGACCTGCCCATTGTTGTTGGACGCCCCTTTATTGTTGGTCAATTTCAGTTTCCCGAAGGAGATTTCCTGGCGCATCCAATGGGCTCCTGTGTTGGGAGAGTCCGGGTGCATGTAGACACGGTTTCCTGAAAGTGAGAACCCCGGGTTTGTCAAAGAGCAAACAAATGTTGGCGAGATAGACATTCACACAGTGAACCCTTCTCCGCCTCCCCACTCCAACCTTTCTTAGATGACTCCTACAATTCCCCACACACCCCAGCTTCGAGAAAACAAAATTGCGCCTTTATTTTATTTACTGTGTATGGTATGTTCTTGGGTATTTTAACTGGAGAAACCGAAGAAAAGAGAGAATGGTGGAAAAGCCAAGGGAAGACCTTCAGTTTTACCCTTCCCTTAAGTTTTATGTAGTCCCAAGACGGACCACTAATAAAGTCTTCTCACCTAAGCCGCCCGAGCCCAGGATTTAAGTCTTTGCGCGCGCCCGCGTGCGTGGTTATCGGGAGGGAAAAGAGGAACGGAGGAAGGACTTGCCTTGCACGTTGGTGTCCGCTTTGCCACAAGGCACCCATTTGCCGCCTTGGAACCGCCAGTGGTTTGGGTCGGCCAAGATGACATCCACAAAAATATTGTAGTGAGCCGTGGGATCCAGACCCGAAATATTAAAACTTAAGAAAGGGAACATTCGCCTGTTTTAAGAAAGAAGGCGGGGAAAGGAGAGGGTTAGGAAAAGTGACGGGATTGAAAAGGAGGGAGATCATAATTTTATAAATACATAACTGTCCCCCTAAAATTCTCAAAAACCTTTTCTTGAACGAATGTTGCAGAGGAAAGTACCCGAAGGGTACACCGATTTAGGCATCTCGCTCCGCGCCTTTTTGTCTAGCGGATGGAGCCTAGGAGAAAATGGTCCTCTGCGTACTCATTTCCAAGTGAATCCGGCTGAAATCGAGGGTTATTTCCGAGGAAACCGGGCTGGCGGGTTGGCACATCGGCTTGTAACCCAAAAAGATCCCTGCGGGTTTCTACTGTAATTTGCCCGGAAGTAAGTCCCAGCGATTTCATTGCCTTTTGCCTTCAGCTGATGCACTGTCAAATTTCAATGCGCAAAAATCAACCGAGAAGTGGTGGACTTCCCCATCATTCGGGGGTCAGCAAAGGAAGCGAGGCGAAGCTCTTGATCGCCAGAAAGTGAGGCAGAAATGGCCCAAGGCGCATCGCAGATCCCGGCGCCCGTTCCCAAGAGGGACTGTCATCGCAATCATTCTTCGTCTTAAAATAAGTCAGAATGAGGAAGGAAAATATCGTAAATAAATGGGGGGGCTTACAGGCCAAAATATGTATTTAGAATATATATATATGTATATAAAACTAAGGACTGGATTATTCCAGCCCCAAAGACAAAATTGCCATTGTTTTAAGTCTTAAAAACCTGAAGCAAAATGAAAGGAAATGGGAAAGGGAAAGAAAAAGAACACAAGAGCTCTACAGCCAAAAGAGGAGAAGGAATTATGACAATAGCAATAAGAAGAGGAGTTGATGAAAATGCAGATAAGATGATAACGCAAGAGGTGTGGGGGCAAGAAGAGAGGAAAAAATGGCAAAACAAAACAAAAAAAAAATACTTTGAGCGGCGCCCGGAGTCTCGGCAGGAGAGCCGGTTTTTCCCGCGGCTAGGTACCCGGATTTGGGTTCAGAGGATGCTCTTGCTCGCCCTTTCCCGGTCCCCTCAGCCTCCCGCGTCCTCCTCCGCTTTCTTCTCGGCGGCGTTGCGCCTGGCTGGCATCCTTCGACCGCAGCCGCCGCTTACCTGCCTTGCTTGGTAATGATCATCTCGGTCTGGTGCCGGTGGAACTTCAGCCAGAGCGGCCTGTTGCATAGGTAGACCTGCGCCTTGCCGGGGACGAGGCCGGCCTGAGCAGAGGGGAACTGATAGAAGGGAGAGCCTTGGTAGGAATGACCATACTGCTGCGGGTAAGGGTAGCCGGCAGCCGGGTAGCCTTGAGGCGCCGCGGAGTTGGAGAGCAGGCTGTTGTATGCTCCGTTGGCGATGACCGGGTGGTGCGCCATGTAGCGGCTGGGGCTGGCGAGCGAGAAGGCGGCCGCGTGGTTGTGCTGCCCCGGGTAGGGGAACATGGTAGCAGCGGCGGCGGCCGGGGGAGCCGAGGCAGCGGCCGGGGGCTGGCCGGAGGAGGCTGGCGTGGAGAGCAGGTATCGATCCGCCGCGGCTGCGGCCGCCGCTGCTGCTGCTGCTGCTGCCGCTGCCGCCGCCGCCGCCGCTCCATCGAAGGTTGGACGGAGCTGCTCCTGGCCGCCGCCGCC
>JAEANM010002682.1:0-23925 GCA_017656035.1 Myanophis thanlyinensis | reverse complement strand
CAGGCCTCTCTCATCTTTTTAAGTGGGAGAAATTGCACAATTGGTGGCTGACTAAATACTTTTTTGCCCCACTGTATTTGATGAAGAACCATAGTGTGAATACATAAACTGCTTTCAAAAAAATCTAAGTATAGAAAACTTTAGATTAAAAAAAACACCTTCCCTTTGATCATGGTAATATGATGTCAGTAATTAAATCAGATGGACCCATGATTTAATCATATGATTCAGGATAAGAAACATTCATACTTTCAATATCTCTTACTTCAGTGGAAAAAAAGTATATGATATTTAAAAAATCATTTGTAGTAGTATATTTTTCTCTGTAGAAATTATATGTGATTTTACTCTCATACCTTGGTAACTTCCGAAGAAAGATAAGAATGAGTTTCTTTCAGACGTGAAATAGAACTGTGACTTAGGCCTCCTACAACAGCCATCAGTGTATTGAAATTTTGAAGATGAAGAAGTTTCTGTGGAGAAATTAGAACATTTTTGTTAAAAGGTTATTGGCAAGTATTAAAGTTCCTAACATGGGGAAACCCTGATCTAGATGGGAATGTATTTTTTCAGAATCCAAATAAACTATCTCCAGATGGCAAAATCACACAATTGTATAATAATTTAGATCAATGGGATTGAGACTGAAGAGTGTTATTTCACAACCAAACATCAAAAGTTATGCGTTAAAATGTGATTCAGCAGTTTATATTTGATATTTGAGTACCGATAAAGCTGTCAATAAATCCAAAATCAAAATTATTTTTGAACAAAGTTAACGATTCAAAAAGAAGAAAAAATTCCAACACTAGCTTAAATATTGTTTGGAATTTATTTATTAATTACAATAGGTAAATCCACATTTTTTAGAGAGAAATAAAGTTAGATATAGATCTACTGATCAGCTTTTTCCCACTGAATCAATGTTATCATCTTGCCCCATTACACATATTCATAGGAATTTACTTATAAACCACAGTGATGAAAAAAAGAAGTAATGAAGAAATGTATGTGGCAACATCATGATGCACTCTTCACCTTTTGGTACTTGTGTCTTGATATTGACACAAGTGTAGAAGTCGCTGTTTTGTTCCTTTGTTCCCTTTGTTGCAGACAATGATGTGCACAATTTATTAGAAAGTTTGTTTTTTTTATGTTTTTACACTTTTCATTTGGAACCTGATTGATAGGCACAATGATTTACACCCCATGCTTTTGTGACATTTTGCTTGTGACATTTGTGGAACTGCTACATGAAAGGTCTATTAGTAGGGCCATCCATAAATCAATCAAAAGGCAATTGCAAGATGATAGTCTAGAGTAAACTCCCATCATCAAAAAGATTCCAAGTAGGTCCTCAGATTCTATCCTTTCTCATTTTGGAACATGATATGCTTGGTCTGCAGTGAGGAAAGTAGTTTATATGATTCACATAAAAGTACATTCAGCACATTTCTGAAAAATGGTTCACTCTCTTTTTTTTTATGGTATTTTTTTTTACCAGCAAGTAACATAGTGAAGATTATCAAGACCAGAAGTTAAATGTATAATAATATAACTCTGCCTTTTATCAAATTTTCCCAGTGGAATCCAACAATATTCTTTTGCTCTTACTTTTAGTATTATTTTTACAGAAGCTGGCATGTCGCAAAGCAAAGCAACAGTATACGATTTCATCCTCTAGAAAATGATGTTGCCTAGTGCTTTGCTAGGAAATTTGCCAATCCTCCCTCAAAAGAACAAAAATAAGCAGAAGTAAAGGGAATATCCTAGTGGATATGAGCCTAGAAAGGTGTTAAATAGCTTTCTGAAAATTGATGCTTTATTTATTTATAAAATTTATGTGCCACCCATCTTACTATTGAACCAACTCTGGGCCACTTACAAAATTAATCTGATTATGAACCTTATGAGTCTGACATTTTGCAATGGGGTAAATTGTGTCTAGCAGCCATTTTTTGACAGTTTTTGAAATTCCATTTATATGCCCAGCAGCTTCTAAGTGTTAGGGATTTCTCCCCTAAGATAATAAATTAAATATGAAACAGTTTAAAACATTAAATTTACACACTCTTTTTAAACCTATGTTTCATTCCATTTTATTCTATGGGATTAAATCAAGCTCCAACAGCATAAAATTACCTGTGCAACATTGATGAATTTTGTGATAACTTCTGCCCTTTGTTGAGGAGTTGGCTTGCTCAGAACCATCAGTTGGACCCACTTTGAGATGCCATTAAATAAAGCAATTGATCTTTCCAGAGTCGGATTGTTCTCCAGGCAACCATGGATCACATAGCTCTGATAATCTGTAAACTAGTCAAAAGGAGGAGATTCACTCGCATGTTCTTATATTAATGCATTGCATCTCCAAGATGGTGCCCTCCAGATTTTCTTGGAAAGCAAATCCAAGAATCCCCACATTTGCCACAAAAGCTCCACTCCTTAGATGCCCTCATCCAAAGGAAAATATTTTGAGTATGTGCAGTTTAATTATTATTGTTGTATCATGTATCGTCTCCTTCACGCGTATCTTTTCCAACAGTCTTCAGAACTTACATTGCTATGCTGACTTTGGATTTCAGAAACTTCTATATAGTGGGTTAATTAGCAAGCTAAACTTATTTGCATATATTTTGCATGTAATCTGGTGACTACAAAGATTATTCCAAACATACTGACTCATACTTAGATGTATGAAATAAACATCCAGTCTTAAGTCTTATCTGTTTCAGCTGCTGATAAGAAATTAATGAAGGAAGTATTGCTAATGAGTATACTTTCTTTGGATGAGAACGTGTTGGATTTTTGGAGTATCTTTATAGTATTGGCTTTATTTACAAACTTAGAGACCAAGTGTAAGTGAACTACGATTGATAGTTTTGCAAAATGTAAGCTTTTACACATTACATTGGTAGTGTAATTCAACTTCTGCTAAAATCTGCCATCTGTCTGTGTCTTTTTCTATGTCTTCTCTTTCATCCCCAAATACTTCCTCTGCCCCATGGTTGCTGTTTTACACACAGAAGCTGCTAAACACATCAACCCACCCCACAGCCATTAACCATTTAGGTAAATAACCATTCACAGAGCAAATAAGAAGGGCTATTAAGAAATATTCTATCCTAAGAAGGCAAATTCATAATAATTAATAAATAGACAGGAAGTTACAATAGTATTTAGGGCATCCTAATTGATAATTGATAATACAAAAACTGCTCTGGGTAAAATGATTGTTTGATTTGGTTAATCATTTATCATTGATACTTCATACATGCAATAAACAAATTCTTTCCTGATGCAATGATCAATAGGTAGTGAGAATGTATGCATGAATCAGCGTTGGGACTTGATAACAATAACATTTAATGGAACCTTCATCAGAAGGTCAGATTCACAGTTACAGGCAGTTTTGGCCATGAATTCAAAGTAGTATAAGAAATTGTAAATTTCTTACAGAGATCCTTCGGAAAGATTTATACTCCAAAAAAGTGAGATGCTCTGCTAATTCAATGGGTTCCAGGTGATCAAACAATAGGCAAGCTTTTCCTTTCTTGGATGTTTTTTTCCTTTGTGTGATTCTTCTCATCCAATCATAAGAGGGTCTGTTAAAGAAAGAAAGAAAGAAAGAATGTAGAGCCTGGTTTGATCTGATGCCCCAGAAGAAAACAACGGCCATTGTCAAACCATATAAAGAAAAAGACTTGCATGTTCCTTTTTGGTGTGAAGTCACAGATAAGACTTTAAAATATTCATATATTATAAGGAAAGTGAGAAAGCTCTAAGTCAGTGGGCTGAGATAAGTATAGATAGTCCTCAACTTACAACAACTTATTTAGTGACGTTCAAAGTTACAATGGCATTGAAAAATTGCCGGATAACTATTTTTCACACTTATGACCGTTACAGCATCCCCATCGCCAGATGCTTGGTGACTGATTCATATTATGAACATTTGAGTGCCTTGTGATCAGCTACTGCAACCTTCTGACAAGCAAAGTCAATGGGGAAGCCAGATTCACTTAACAGCTGTATTACTAAGTTAACAACTGCAGTGATTCACTTAATAACTGTGGCAAAAAGGTCATGAAATGGGGCAAATTTCACTTAACAAATGTTTTATTTAGCAACAGAAATTTTGGGCTGAATTGTGGTCGTAAGTTGAGGACTACCTGTATAACGATATAAGTAGAAGTCTGTGGATCAGAGCAAAAGTACATCTGATTCAGCATAGGCCACCCAGCCAAATGCTTCTACGAAATACAAGAATAAACCATTAATGTAACAGTCTATTCTCCTGTTTCCAGAAGCAATTATTTAGATTGCTATTATTTCTGGAATGGGAAAGTCCCATTCACTGCTATTAGCCTTGATTGGTTTTTCTTTCTTTCTTTCTTACAAGAATAACTCAAAACAATTCCACAACCCACAATCACAGAAAATTAACTTCAGCCATGCTGGTTTGGAATGATGGAAGTTAATATCCAAGGCATTGAAAGAGTATCGTCTTAGAGAAGGCTCACTTACTCTTATCAGGCTAGATGATTTCTTTACATATTTTTCAACTTTTTTCCAGAAACATTTTTCAAGACTGAATCAGGCTGGAAAGTGGGATAATTATATTGATCTAGTATGTGCTACCTCAAAATACCATCAATTTTGAAGTTTTTATAAAGCAATCTATCATGTTGGGTCAACATTAACAATATATACAAAATTTAAACAGAGACACTGAGAGGCATTTGTGTATAATAAGTAATTAGGATTTAGAAATGAGGACACCACATTTGACAGCAGAATCACGATCTAATTAAGAATACATTAGACACTTGAGAGATTTTTTTAAAAATGGGGATTGTTTCCAGGCTGGGAAATGTAAATCTCACATTATGAGGTTATACCGCAGTGCCTTCTGCACATCTAGGGATATGTTGTCTGAAAGATGCCCCTCCTTCTTTTTCCAGGACTTTGATGCTGACTATAGAAAACTAGCCAGATACTTTATTATCAGGACTGATCATGGAGTGTTAGAAAAGAATTATACTTCTGCAGAATATAGTGACAATTCCTAAAATCTAATTGCATCACTGCAATTGCACAATTGGGAATAAAACCTACCTACAGCCATAATGCCAATTCATTCTTTAAAGTAGTGTTTCAATCTTGTTATATCTGTATAACATAATTTGTTTGTTTTGAAAATTATATATAGTACACTATATATAATTACATATATAATTTTCCAAACAAAATATTTTATGTTATATAGATTGATAACAATATGAAATACACTCTCTTTCCAGTTATCTAAAGAGGCAGCTATTACATAATTTTTCATCATTACTAATAGTTTGACATGATTGACATTATTAGTTTGGTAGTTAACATTTGATGTGAAGATTATTAACACCTTTGATATAGCATATAATAAAACAGGACATTTCAAATATGTCACACCAATTCATTTTTGCTTCTTTATAATGCTATTGAGAATCCTAGTTTAATAATGGTACCTCACAGGTGATAATCCTTACATGCTAGAAATGTCAATAAGGTGTATATGTTCTTCATAACCTAGATGGCAAGCTAATTCTTGAAACTCCTCAGTCAGATGAACCAAACCAAGATCCAGATTAAATTCTGCAGGAAATTCCAAAATCCAGTACCTGAAATTGTTAACAGAAGAATTAGTCATATATCAGCCCATGGATTTCTTACACTATGTATGAACAGAAATCACAACTAGAGAAGACTGTACTTTTAATCAATTATCTCAACTGAATATATTGTCTGGGCATGGGTACCATTCTTCTCAACTCTGGGACAGTATTTAATCTGTGGTGACGGTGTGGTGACGGTGAATCTATGGCAGATGTGTCACAGGTGACATGCCATGACCTTTTTACTGATACACCAGGCCTCTGGACCCTCTGGAAGTCACGTGAGAGGGCCCTGCACTCATGGAACCTTTGAGCTCTCTACATACAAGAATGTGATGTGATTTTCTGCTCTTTTTGGAGGATTGCAAGCCATGCAAGAGTGTTCTCCAAAGTATCCAGGCTTTATGCAATCTAGAATTGCCTTAGATAAGCATTTTGAAAAATATTTACTATTATGTTAAGTATTTATCTATTAATAATACATTTAGATAATTTATTGCTCTTTTGTCCGGCTGAGCGGAGGGAATGACATGTCTCCAGAGTCAAGGTCGGTATTTTCTGAATTTTTGACACACTGAGCCCAAAAGGCTTTTGCCATCATTGCTCTAGAGGTTTATACAGAACAAGGACACTAGTTGTCTTATCACATCTTCTGACTGGCAACAGGTCTTCAAGAGATATGGAAGGATGTCTTTCCAGGCCTAGTGGAAATTGCTTATTAAATAAATAAATGTATGAGGGGGATTTGATTCTGGAGCCTTCCATCATGGCTATTCGGAATGACTTTGCACTTAATTTAGCTCCACCAATAGTTTCAATTTAAACATCGGTAGGGAGGATGTTTCCTTCTCTTAAGCCTTGAAAACTATAAAAGTGCATTTCTAGTTAAATTTAAAATTCCATTTACCTCATAAAGTAACAGATTTTTAAGCGGATTTCACTGCAGTTTCCTCCATTGGCATTTCTATATGTAAATAAGTTAAAGAGTTTTTTTTTAAAAAAAAACATTGGTTTTCTTAATTTGATTAAACAGAGCATTTTGATTAAGGTATTACAATTGCATAGTTTAATTGTACTTGTATTTGATACTTAACATTTCTTTTATGCTTCTCTTCTTAAATATAATACCGAAACAGTATTAGAAAGGTAGGATGTAAATAAGTTTAACTAAAAATGTTCGGTGTTACATTATTACAGAGATAATAGAAACTATATGCAATGTAATACAATATGAATAGGGATAGAATACCACAATACAATACTAAGAATTATATATTTCTATCTATTTTGCAATTCACAAGATGTACATAACTTATACAAGGCTTAATTTTTGACCACAATCACTTTGAAGAAACTCGACACAACCTCTGGTTATTCATTGCTTAAAACAAAAAAAATCTACAGAACATTGTTAATAGTCTGCTGCAGTTTAGCACCTGCTTGGTAGTGCCCCAGTTTTGTTTTTTTTAATTTCAACAAATAGGAACTCCTATAGAAGTTCATTGAAGTTCCATCTCTGTTCCACAAGAATTAACCATTGTTATTTTATTTTTTCAACAACATACAGGACTTTTAATGAAATTTATAGTTGACTTGAAATGCCAGCTGCCTGCAAAATGGAAGACTCGGAGGACCGCAAGCACAAGTACATTGAAAGTTCATTTATTTTCCTCCAAATAAAAATAATTGCTTCTAGATTTTAATTACATTTGTCAAATGGCTTCACTATCATCATCAAATTCTACCTTGAAAGTATTTTGATTACTATTACTGGATAAACTCATTCTTGGAATCATCAACATAACTCTCTGAAAGGATATAGGGAAAGAAGTTTATTTGCCAGTTCTGTGGATGACAGATACCATCGATGCATTAAAAGAAAAGTTCTTGGCAAATTATTGCCATTCAGCTCCCCTTTGTCATCTGTAAAAAAAACAAATAAATTGAAAACAGAACATTGAATATGACTGAATGAGAAAAAGCATCTAAACATTAGATTCCTGTACAAATATTGCTAAATAATTTGTTTCTAAATAGAAACAAAATAAAAACAAAGTTTTATATTGTAAAATGAAATGAATTTATCGGAAAAATCCATTCATTTGGCAGTATTAAAGTAAAAATGTGGGTACACCAGGCAGTTCCCTAGTATACATTTCCCCAATCTGGTACCTGCTAGATATATTGGATTTCAGCTTCCTTAAACATTCTTTGCAATGTATGATCAGATGGTATCAAGTTGCAAAAATTATTTTACAGATATTGTCCTAATGAGGCAATAGCAATAACCCTTAGACTTATATATGATCCCATAATGCTTTACAGGACTTTCTGGGTGGTTTCAACACCAGCATATTGCCCTCAAGAGTCTGGGTCCGATTCTACTGATCTTGGAAGGATGGAAGGGTATATCAACCTTGAGTCCCATCAGGGTTGAACTCCAGATTGTGGCTATGGTTTGCCTTCAGTACTGCATTCTAACCCCTGTGTCACCAGGGCCATAGTGTCCTATAGCCCATCCTCTTTATGAACTATTTCTTAGAGCTGGCTAATGAGCTAGATACTCAATACAAATCTCTTGCATAAGAAACTCACTTGAAGTTATGATGAAAATAGTTTTTACTGAGTGTACTTGGTTGGTGAGCAGTTGTGGGCACCAACTTAGCCATTCTTTTTTGTTATCACAACCATGATAACCAATATATGGACCGATTTTTCACATATGACTGTATTCAGACAGGCACTAATAGCATTTTATTAAAGCCTTCCACTAATTTTAATTTTGGTCAGTATTGCAATGGAATGTTTTAATTTGGCCAGCTTCAAGTAGTTCATAATTTCAGTTTATGGGAAAAGTTCTAACAACTTTAAAACTAACAACTTTGAATTTAAATAATATTAAGATAAAATATAACTATACTAAATAAATTAGTCCAAATACTATGAATCCAAGCTACTATGAATGCAATGATAGGCAACAAGTAGGGTTAACACACTGCATACAGTAAATTACTGGTAAGAGGAAAGTGTTTAGCTAAGTTAAAAAAATATATTTAAGATTTGTACCAAACATTTTAATGCAGATATTTAATAGTTCATCCAGTGTTGCAGCTTTTCCAAGTGTGTTAGACTCCATTGTCCTTTGATTCTTGTCAAAAAAATGACCACGCTTTCACCACAGCAATGAAAAGCAGGAAGGGCCCCATTCAATAACTGTAAGTTGCATTCTCTGTGACACTTCAAAAAACTGTGAAAAGATGATGAGAAAAGAAATGTTTACATCAGGGTTTATAATTCAGTTCATCTTTGCAGGAAGTTAACAGAACTGTCCAGAGCTTTGGATTTGATTCCAAAAAGATGTTGCAGAGCACATGGCAGTTTGAATGTAGCACATCTCTCCAAGTCCAAGCAGCTGTGTCTTTTCTTGTTGCTATCCCATGAGCCCAGGATAAGATGCAGCTGCTTTAAAGAGTAACAGACAGTTGCTATGTTTATTTTCCTAGCACCTTTTGGGAATTAAACCTAAACACTGCATAGTTGCATCTCAGAAATAGTTTATGGAGAGCTTTTATAACTGACAATAACTGCAAAAGAAGACAGCTCTGTCTTCCTGATGGATGGTTTGCCACAACTTCAGAGTTATCATTGCTCACAATTGTTAATAAAAGTACAATAAATGTTATTTATCTTAATTGTAAACTGCTTTGTGATGATAGTTTGACTCAGCAAGATATAACTGTTGTAAATAAATAATTGTTCTTGAGTTTGTTCAAAGAAACTGCTGAGATGCAAGTACTAACAAGAAAAATATATTTCTCCTGCTTACTCTCTAAATTTAAAACACAAGTAGTCAATTTAAATTTGAGAGTGAAATCATTGTATTTGTTCATCTGAAATATTTATATTCTATTGAAAAAAGTTGGCAAACAGATTAATCAGTATAAAGAAAAATCAACGGAAGTATTGTAAACTATAGCAAATCCAGCAGTAGATGAAATAAAACAGATATGAATAAGGTGAATAGCAATATCACTTAGACTTATATACTACTTTACGGCTCTCTATAA
Source organism: Myanophis thanlyinensis (assembly GCA_017656035.1). Lineage (NCBI taxonomy): Eukaryota > Metazoa > Chordata > Lepidosauria > Squamata > Homalopsidae > Myanophis > Myanophis thanlyinensis. Next base: position 14,198 of record JAEANM010002682.1, on the reverse strand, counting down.
GAGGTTATGGAATCAGCATATAGCTCCAAACAATCTGGCTCCTCATTTTACCGATTTCAGAATGTTGGAAGGATGGGTCAACTTAGATCTGCTCAGAGTTGCAGTCAGCTGCAGTATTGCATTCTAACCACTGCATCACCACTGCTCTTATAATGTATAACTGTTGTATTTGCCAAGCCCACTTTTGTTATTAAATCTCAGAATCTCTTTAGAAAAGAAGTGACCAAAAGTACCTATCAATAAAAACAGCAAAAATAAATCTAAGATGCCCATGGTTATGAAGAATAGAACTATTACACCGATATAGATTTATTGTTTTCATTCAATCAGGATTTTTCATCAGATAAGAAGAAACCAAGCCTTTCCCCTAAAAGAGGTTACACTAGGAAACAGGTATCAAGCTACATTGAGCAACTCTGTGGTAGATTTAGTGCCTGATTAGCAATTTCAATAAATGACATAAATCTTAATTAATTTACCTAAGCCGTTTTTGGAGGGGATATTCACCATTGACTTAATTCTTTTATTATAGAGTGGTCTCATAAAGACACCAATATATGATGATGATATTAGTATTTCTTTAGCCTAATTATGCTTTTTCCATAAGTGAGACTTAAATGATAAAGACTGTTCTACAAATTTGTATTTTGTTATTATTTGTATCTGTTCAATATGCCACTTCTGTATAACTCATGCTGTATATTATAGGATCTCTTCTCATTTTATTTGCATAGCCACAATCTTCCTTTTCAGTGAATTCAGTGACTGATAAGGAACACAATTCTGGGTCTTCTCACACCATGTTCAACTCTTAACTATTGCAATCCATGTAATAACCATAGATTACCATCCTCAATCAGTCACCTTCTCAGTCAATGTAGCCAGGTAGAGTGCATTATAATTCAACATGTTTTAATGAAATTAGATGGGGAAGGTTACTGTTGCAGATGATTCATTGGCAACACACATGATTGTCATAATGCAAAATCAGAATTGAATTCACATTAGAATTCAGACAAGGCTCTCTTTGAATTACATATTTGAAGAGATAAAGACAACTTCTTTCCTGCACCAACTTTAAACAACTATACCTAAATAACTGTTCCTATATCTTAATATAGGTACAACTATATATCTAAATAGGAGTGCCTACTTTTTTCTTCTGTCAAAGATGCTTTTTAGAATCTCTACATTTCCATAAGCCAAAACTAAAGTTAAAGACTTTAAAGTTAAAGACTTAAAGTTAAAGACTCAAAAAAAAAAAAGCAGGCAACTTTACAGCCAATAAGATTCAGGATGAGGCTGAACATAAGAATTTTGAAATTTTGGGCTATATTATGAAATCTCAAATACTGGGACTTTCTTGGAGGTATAACTGGGCTCAATAGCTTTACTGTACATTCAATGCTGTGCTTTTATTCTGAATTCTGTAGTTTAGAATAGGAGTCCCCAACCTTTTGGACTTCAGGGACCACTAAATTCATAATTTTAAATCCCGTGGACCACTAATATGATCTGCCTAATGATCGGCTGGGTGGGCATGGCTAGGTGGTCATGTTACTGGGTGCGCATGGCCAACTCAATGTCACTCGCTGAGGCACCTGGACTCCTGTGATGGAGGGAGGGGTTGGAGCTATAAACAGGTGGCCAGGTTAAGTGCCTGAGGACCCCTGATTTAGTGCAATATAAAAAATGCAAATAATTTTTCTGCGGACCACCAAAATTTTCTCGTGGACCACCAGTGGTTTAGAAAGACCATGTCTTCACTTTTATTTGACCTCCCTGGTAGTATTTTGTTTATAATATTATCTTTCCACTAAAATTCACCTATCCCTTTACAGCAATTACATTAACACCTTCCATGTGAATGGAAAATCCATTAATATGTCTGGGAACTCCTAAATGTGATTTCACACATTCCTGACCCCCACTGCTATTCGTTGTTCACACACCATCTCTCTCAAAGAATTCCACATCAACTCACTCACAGGGTTACTAAGGGGAGTATATTATATGCTAAAAACCCCACAATTTCACTGGCATGAACAGAGAGAGAATAAGAAACAGTATAGAGTCCTATGTTTTCTGCTAAAGACAAAAGGTCTTCTGAATCTTGTGTGTGTTTCAACTATGTTTGGCCAAAGGGAAAGAGATAAATGATCAGGGTACTAACTTTGAATTAGAATTTTTTTTAAAAAAAATCCCATTGTTTTTCTCTGGGGGAAAAAGTTGTAGACATGGAAGATCTGCTTTGGGCATCTCTTTAGCTAAAAGGATTTAAAAATGCATGACTGCTTTTCTGTTCCCTTTAAAATTAATCTGGATTAAGATCCTGGTACAAGGAGGGAAAATTAACCCTTTCCATTTCCCCCAATTTTCTACTGAAAACTATTCCCTTGAAGTATCTTTTTGTGTATACTTATGTTTCCCTTAATCCAGGCAATCAGAATTTCTGAGAGCCAATTTTCATGACAAAAGGGAGAAAGGACTTAAAGCCCTTCTCATCTAGAGCAAGAATAATATCCTAATTCAGAATACCCAATTAGGAATGGGCAGGCAGAAAGTTTTAAAATTTATTGGTGGATTGCTAGCTCTAGATGTAGAATGGTTGCTGTTTTGCTACTATTGCAATAGAGAAACATTAGCTGCTGAAAACAAGAAAAAGACAGAAGTAATTTTTAAAAGTTTTGAATTAATGCAGGAAAATTGTGAACCTATATCATTTATCTCATGGAAAAAAACAGAATGCAATCAGGTTTCCATACAGTAATGGAAATTCTCACTTGCACAAAACCAAGTACTAGCATTTAAGTGACAGGAAATATAATTCCTCCTATTAATTGAGAGATCTGGTTTATTTTATTTGTATCCAGTTTTTATTCTTTTTACAAATAATTCAAAACAGCAAACATATCCAAAACACATTCCTGTTTCTATTTTCCCCACAGCAACAACCCTTGGGATGAATTCAATTGAGAGATAACAACTGGCCTAAAGCCATGCAGCTGGCTTTCATGGCTAAAGCAGGATCAGAACTCACAGTCTCTGACTTTCAAGTTGGTGCCTAAACCACTAGTCCAAACTACACCTATCAATCTTAGCCACTATACTTAATAATCATAACTCTGGATTCCTTTAGGTTGCCATGACTTGTTGTAAAATCAAAACAAATACCATTCCTGTTCTTCCCTTTTCCAGCATGACCTTTTATGCATTACTTTCACTTTTGCATTCCTGAAATAGTAGTCCAATCAAAACTGTCAACCTGGACAAGACAGGAAATCTTCTGAGCCTTTACATTTTGCAGCATCATTATGACCACAAGAAATCTAAAGGACTTTGCATCTGCTCTTCTGCTATCTGTAGAAAAGGATAATATTTATTTTAAAGCCAACATGTAGCCATGGAGATAACTTCAAATGCCACCCGTGATCATAAAACACAGAGAAGACTCATCACAGGTAGGAATTAAATTTGCTGTGTTAACCAGCAGGCATCCTGGTAGGGTGGCTTATTTGCCACATTACCTTCAACTGATCATTTCAAACCCTATAATTCTGGCTCCAAGGGCAACCTTGAATTGTTTGCGTTAAGGAAGAACATTAAGACCCAAAGTCCACCCCAGGGAGCATCCTATTTCTCACAGTGGCCAATCAGAGGCTCCTAGAAGCTGACAACAGCCCCAAAGACTATCCTCTTCCCCTTCAGACTTTAAAGTAATTATGCATGTAGCAAGACAACAGAGTCCTTATCAAGAACTTAAGCAAATTCTAACAGCTAGTAGCAATTAAGAGACTCCTTGTTCTGCTACAAGTAGTTCTCTCCTGGCAATCCCAATAACTATGCAGACAGGAACAATATTTTTGGAAGTCTTGTCTGGCACCATGATACATGATAGCATTCGTCTGCTGAATTTTTATTATCCCAAAGTCAGCAATGTGTTTTCCCCAGATAGCTGTCACTGAAAAGTGCTGAGCTGCTTTAAACAGGTCTCTTCTAAATTGCCATAGAACAGCTTCATCGTGAGCCTCTTCGTGACATTGCAAGGAAACTAAGCCAGCACAGCACACCATAAGCAGGAACGCACACTCTTGTACCTTGTTTTGTGGGAGGAAGAATTGTACAAGGTACAGCTTCTCCGGCAACAGCAACACAACAACAGCAGCTGCAGCTGTGAGTATTCCCTCTTTAAAGACACAGCATTTCCCATTCTAAACCGCACATGGCAAGCCAAACCGAATACCCCCGAAAAGCAATTACACTGTAGTTTAAGCTATCTTTATTTTTCTTTCACTGAAGCAAAATAAGCCAGGTCTGTCTATTAGTTAAGGATTTTATGTAAGAAAACATTGTTTGTGGACTAGATCCATGAGATAGCAAGCTAGGTTTCAACTTTTAGGAGAGAAGCTACAAGAGAAAAAGAAGTATTCCTGGCATTAAAAAAACAGAAGCAAACACATTCCCCAACCCAAGGACGACAGGGAAAATCACTTACTGTACTCAGTTTTGCAGAGGTATTCAACACAAACATCTCCCTTCTTGTCCAGCTGCCAAGTGTGAAAGCAAAAAAATGAGCAGCTGTTTCCTTCAAGCTGGGGCTGTGTCTCTTACTTAACTTAGTCACATGCACCCTTTGATAAATCTCTTGGTTGTGCCAAGAGGTCAGACTCCAACAATCACTCTTCTACCCCCATTTAAACAACAAACCACTTTATTTTCTTAACATCAATCTTAGCAAAACCCTGTGAGCAGAACCTGTGCTACCACTCAGTGTTATAATTCCAACTCAGCCTTTGTGAGAAATGCTCAGCCAGAAATGTAAAATATAAATATAAAATACATAAGGCTCCTTATCTACAGATAGATAAGATACAAGATACAACTATGTATCTATCTACAGATAGATAAGATACAGATACAACTATGATAGAAAATAAAAACATTGCATAGATTATAGCTTAATCTACATATTTTGCTTTTCCAGCTGGTATTATATTACAGAAATCCTGCAACATTGGCTCAATTTGTAGACAGATTTCAGCAAGACCTTACTAATTACATGATCTCTTGACTTTTTGGGGGAGGGGGTGTCCTTTAATCAAGGCTCTTTTTATGGCCCATGAGCACCTTCATTATAATACATTTTAGTTTAGCTTGCTTTTAATAGATAAAATTAAAACATATATTGTCATTTAGCAGAAAAATAACATACTTAAATACACTAAAAAAAATCAGTCTCCCACAATTCTTCTAATATTTCTACCCCAGCAAAACACAAATCTGGGACTAACCCAATTTTGGTAACACCATTGTCAATCTCTGTCCTGGCAGGAGATTTTAAAAACTTTTTTTTTTAAGTCAGTGTGGCCTTAGCTGTAAAAATACTCCCTCCTCTGAATAGCCATTCTACAGTTCCCTGAGGCATTAGAAATTGGGCTCTGTGGGATTTTATATAGTTGTGCATTTGGACTGGAATTTTAAAAAGAGCAACTTTTAATTCTGGATGGTGTGCTTTAGGTATTCATTGAAATGTTCTTTCATGGAACATGCAAATTTTGTACAGGTTGGCTTTCCTCTAATTAAAGTTAGTTTTCCATTATTACTGAAACACTTGTTTTTGCATGTATAATATAGTAAGATGTCTTATCCTTTCAACTGTGTCTTAAAAAGAAAGTGGAGTCTGGGAAAGAGCCAGTTAATTTCACTGACTCAATTCATCGATTAACTTGGCAGGTGATTAATTAAGTAAATATTCATAAATCCTATGAGGATTAAAAAGGTTCCCCCACCCACCCGTTAGAGAACCTGTAAGAAAAGAGGTCAAAATGAAAGAAAGAATGATGGCAATGAGCTTTTTTTTTTTTTTTTTGAAGCTGATTGCACTTCCAACTGAAAAACAACTACAATCTCTGATTCAGGCTTTATGTGACAATTTTACACATTCTCTACCTCTTATAGAAAACGATGGGGAATCAGCTACAGAGGAAATGGGTTATCTGGACCCACTTCATTTAGGCTTCAGACCTGGTCATGGGGTAGAAATAGCACTGATTGCTCTGGTACATGATTTTTACTGGGACTTAGTTAGAGGGAATTGCAGCCTTTTAGATTTTCCAGTGGTCCATTTAGTCCTTTTAGATTTCTCAGTGGTGTTCAGTCCCATCAGCTATGATATCCTACTATAGGGTATAAGAGACAGAATTATGATTGGCCAGTAAATAACATGGCTTTCCGGTTGTTTCTTTCCCTTCTGCCCTTCACTTAGGCACATATAAATGAAATGTTCAGGTTTTGTTTTTTTTAAACCAAACAGAAACACACCAATGTTCTGGGAGTGAGCTTTTAAAAACTTGCACTGGTAGAGAAAGAGATAAAATATTGGAAGCTCTATTCTTCCCCAGCTATTTATTTGGCCACAACCCATCCCCACAGATCTTTCTGCTTATATCAGTATAGTCTCCTTGGAAGCCAGCCAAGTCACCCCCTCTTATTGCCTCCAAGCCTAGTCCCATTAGAAGCCAGAAGAGTATGGTTATCATGTCTGAGCTACAACAATCCAAGCCAGGGGTCTCCAACCTTGGCAACTTTAAGACTTGTGGACTTCAACTCCCAGAATTCCTCAGCCAGTTTTGCTTTTCTGGCTGAGAAATTCTGGGAGCTGAAGTCCACAAATCTTAAAGTTGCCAAAGTTGGAGACTCCTGATCTAAGAGACATCCTGTGACAGCTGATGGCTTCAGAACACCTGACTCTTTGCTGCCATCCAATGGTTGATTGGAGTTTTGTAGTCCAGGATGGAGCTCTGCATAAGAGACAATAAAAGCAGGGCAAAAGGTAAGTCCTAGAGACTGGAGGTAGATGGAGAGATGTTAATTAAAAAAAAATCCAATCTATCAAGTATAATTCTAGAGCACCATTAGTATTTGGTAACTGAGCAGTGTGGTATGAGACCCATAATACACTGGCTTCACTTCATCTATTGTAAAATACAGATAGTCTTCGACATACAACAGTTCATTTAGTGACCATTACACCCCACACTGGAAAAAGTGACTTATGACCATTTTTCACACTTATGGCCATTGCAGCATCCCCATGGTCATGTGATCAGAATTCAGATGCTTGGAAACAGGTTTCCTATTTATGACGGTTGCAGTGTCCTGATGTCATGTGATTCCCCCTTTGTGACTTCTGGCAAGGAAAATGGGAAAGCCCAGATTCACTTAAAACAGTGTTACTAATTTAACAACTGCAGTGATTCACTTAACAATTGTGGCAAGAAAAATCATAAAATGGGGGGAAATTCAACATATTTGTCACTTAGCAACATAAATTTTGGGCTCAGTTGTGGTCATATGTCGAGGAGTACCTGTAATAATAAAGGAAAACTGTTATAAAACTGTCCTAGAGTCTTGAAGTCTGTTGAATGGAAAGCATAACTTCAGAATAGATGACAATAAAGATATATAAACTTCCCCTATATTTGTCATGTCAGAAATAGACACTTCCTTCAATGCCAGCTGAATAAGGCTTCTCCAACACACTGGTAAGAAAAATGAAATATTTCTTTTGAATTAAATTGTATAAAAAAAACTTAGGAAAAAAGGAACAAAGATTGCAACTGTATTTACAGGTTAGAAAAGCTGAAGAAGCTCAAAAGGCTACAGTATAAACAGACAATGATGGTCCTTTGCACAGAAAATATGATAGACGTTTATTTAATTTCTATACCCAACTGGGTCTTGTAGATAACAATCTTCCTAACACCTATGCAGATCTATCCAAACATGTTCATACTGTATTTAAAATGTACTATTATGAGTCCTGGGGAAATGCCATTTTTGAATGGTTTCGCTTCCTGACTAGGAGTGAGAAAAGAGCCTTTTTCCACAGTGCTCATAGAAAAATCTGCATTTTGAATTTGGAGCCTTTACAGATCTGATATTCAGAGGAAAAAAAAAGTCTTCAGCATTTTGGTTTCCATTTCCTTTTTCCTTTCTGAAATCTGCTTTATGTATTGTGGTTTCAAAATGTGCTATTATTTCATTATGTTTGTTAAATTTGCTTACTTTCTGCCAGAAGTATGGAAACCCAAGTTACTTTTGTTAAATGAACAAATACCTAAAATAAGTAAGATTGTTTTCCGAATTACTTTGATATGAGAAAATTGTGTCCATGTTTTGCATCCTAATACCTGTATTAAAGTTTGCGAACAGAATAGATGAGAAGCTAGTTGGCATCATAATGCACTATAGGATCTGCTACTTCTATTGCCTCATGAATCAGTCTAAAATCTTAGTGAAAACATGGACAAGTCCATGAAGTTTTCTTGGTAACACCAAGTGGCTTGCCATTGTTTTCTTCCCAGGGATGAGATAGACTATCTGTCCCATAATCACCCATCTTTGTGCCTAATGTAGGACCAGAACTCAGTTTCTCGTTTTCTAGACTACTATATGAAATGGATTTTCTATATAACAATGCTATGACATAATTTAACAATATTTTTTTATTGGCAGAGGTCCCTACAAATGCCCCTCTTAATCTGGTTTTGCTCAAATCAGGATTGCAGTAGTATTTGATACTTTGAGTTTATACTGTACTTCCAAATCTAGAACATTTCAAAACATTTCAGAAAGTTTATCTTCAGGCTAACAACAAAAATAATGAAATTTAATTCTCTACTAGCAGTAATCTTCTTCAGAAGTAATTGTGCACCTGGCTTTGTTTAATGAATAAATTTCTTCATGAAAAATATATGTGCTTGATAAATTGCACCCACTCCCCTCTCCCCTCTAGCTGAACATTTACCATGATGACTTCTTAGGACATTTTATTTTATTCCTCTTCAAAAAATGCAAATGACACATAGATGCTGATAGATAACAACTGAAAATCATTAGTTGGATAACGCCTATATCAAGATCAACATGCATGCCACAAAATAGACTACAGGCTTTCAAGTTTTCCCTCAGGCCTGAAGATAAAGAATAAAAAAGAATAGAAAGAAGGAAGAAGAGGAAAACAGTGGAGTGGAAAATTGGGTTTGATTTCTACAGTTATAAATTCTGCAATTAAGCTGAATTCGGAAAATGCTAGATGCCATAAGAATCAGATTTATCCTGACATTTTTTTCCCTCCAAAGGATCCAGGATGCAGAATATTTTACATTTTTAACATCTATAAGATCTACACACAAATTCTGCTCTTGTCCATTGTTAGCCTTAGTCACACTGAAGATGCTAAGAATTCTCATGTGGATTGACCTGTGAGTTCCCAAAGGGCTGGCCTCCTTGGGGTTCCATTGTCAGGACGATGTCGTCTGGCAGCCCCAAGGATCCAAGACTTCTCTGTGGGGGCACCCTCCCTCTGGAACGAACTGCCCCCAGAGATCCGGACCATTATGGACCTATGGACCTTCCGGCGCGCACTGAAAACCTTTCTGTTCCAACAAGCCGGTCTGGTCTAGTACTATTGGTTGGAGATTTTAATTGGTTTTTAATCATTTTAAATGTGTAATTTTTAAATTGTTCTTAAATTTTAAAATTTTTATAATCAGTTCAATTGGCCACTAATTTAATTAATTTTTAACTGGGTTTTAAATTTGTTATATATGCATGTTTTAGTTAGCTGTACACTGCCCTGAGTCCTTCGGGAGAGGGGCCGGTATAAAAGTCCTGATAAATAAATAAAAATAAATAAATAAACACTTTCTCTAGCAGAATACAGTATTATCTTAGTTTGATGTTGTCCTGTACTATTTTATGATCTGGCTTGAACATCAGGTTAAGATACTTATAAAATCTAGTGATTTGGTTCACAGATCTCATCAAACAAGTGCTCAAAGGAAAGCATTTTTACTCAGGTGAATCCTAGCACAAAGCACACTTGCTGTCCCGGTATATAGTATTAGAAAGCATGCTACAACAATTGCAAGTTTGTTTAGTGATATTCAAAATCACAATGGCACTGAAAAAAGTGACATATGACTGTGACATTCACATTTATGACTGTTGCAGCATCCCCATGGCCATGTGATCAAAATTCAGATGCTTGCTAACTGACTCATATGTATGACAGTTGCTGTGTTCTGAGATCACGTGACTCCACTTTGCAACCTTCTGACGACAAAGTCAGTGGGAAAGCCGATTCACTTAACAACTGTTACTAATTTAACAATTGAAGTGATTCACTTAACAATTGTGGCAAGAAATGTTGTAAAATGGGGCAAAACTCAGCAGCAGAAATGTTGAGCTCAATTGTGGTCGTTAAGTCAAGAATTAACTGTAAATTATTTGTTTGGCATAAAAAATGTCACTCATACTGCTGATCTGTCTCCTGCAGATAATATGGATGTTTCAATTAACATAGTGCTTTAGGGTCCAATTTTGACTCAGGAAGGAAGATATATTTTATTTTGATTTTCAACTATGTTCAAAATGGGGCTCATGTGATCTTGTATTTGAAGTGGACTTTTATGAGCAATATAGAACTCCATGGCATGCATGGAGCTGAACCAAGGGAGTTTTCTCTTTGGTGGACATTAGTTAGGACCATTAGTTAGGACCACAGTTACATGTGGTAAATTATGCGTATGTATGTCTGCCAACTGATAATCATTGTACCACTTCTCCACATGTGTGTGCGTAAGTGAATGAGCATGCAATAGGATTGGTCCTGACCATCCCAAAGGCCAAGCCTTCTTTACTGATAATCCTAGATTTTAACACCCCAAGCTTTGGAGTAGAAAGAACAAGCCAGAACTCACTACTGGTCTGGAATTTTGATCTGAAAGAGAATAAATGGGGTGCATATGCTGTGCAGATCTTGCTACATTTATTTTATTCATTTGAAAATAAACACAACCCTTTCAAATCAGTGAACTTAAAAAAAAAAGCTAAGCCTGGACAAATGCCACAAGTGCCAAACAATCCTTATTTGTATGGATTAATGGTATTGAAAATGTGAAGGCATCTCCTATCCTACAGAATTCCAAAAGAATAATTTAAAAATTCTAGCGTTGTGTAGCACTTGGAAGCAGCTGATGCACCTATCCAGGCATCCATCTTAAACTGCACTTTCCTCTCTGAAACGTGTGACACTCCAATCAAGTATCATCAGAGCCGACAACAGCAAAGCGGGCTCCCAGGAACAAATTCACCACTTCGTAGAGATAAAACGAAGGCTGTAATGTATCGGGTGCAAATATAAAGCCAAACAAAAGATGGCAGTAAAGAGATTGTCCTAGTCTTTGTGAAGACCAGGTATAGTAGCCTCGCATTTAATAAAATACTCTTAAACTCTTTCCGTCCTGGCATTGCTTACCAAACAGCGCCTGCGCCAGCAGTCCTGCCTGTCACGTGAGAAACGTAGCCAATCCTCAAAAGCTGTTGAATTTACACCCTCCAATCAGTGAGCAGAGAGTTTCCTGGTTAGATTCCCTCTTTTGGGACGTTGGATGTTCGAACGTTCCGTGCCCCCCCACTCGGGATTTTTCCCGGGGAATCGCCGTGAGCCATGTGGAAGGGCAGCCTCTGTCTGCGGCTGTTGCAGACTCTGAAGTCTCGGGGAAGCGTTGCTGCGACTGGAAGCCCCAAAGGTGCCCAAGGATGGGTTGATGCCGTGACCCGAGAGGCCGCAGCAGCTTTCTTATTTCCCTCGTGGATATCCCGGGTAGGATTACGAACGTTTAGCACCGTAGAGAAATCTGATCTGTGGGATAGAGAAGAAGGCGCCGGAGCAGAGCTTCAAAATTTGCAAGAAGCGGATAGAGATGGGCAGGAATCGAGCATCAGTTCAGGTATCGATGGAGCTGGGAGTCGACCTTGTGTCCTGTTTAGTGGCAAGGCTTTAGTGCAGCTGGCTGACGATTAAGCAAGCGATGCATTTATTTTCTCCTCACGGTTCTGGGAGATGTAAATCAGTGGAAATAGGGAGATTTTGCACGGTGTGGTTGCAGCCCAAATTCCCGGTTTCTATCTAAACCGACCGATGCTTATAAGTCCTCATGACCAGCCCAGAGAATACTTCATGTGAACCAGGATGGGAAAGATGGCTTGCGGAGGGCAAGGACAGTGGGTAATAACAACACAGAAAACGGTGTTGCCAATCATTAGAAGTGGAAACTTGGAGGGAAGAAATGTAAGAATAGATTCATTACATAGATTCAATTCCTGTTAATACTGGAAATTATGATTTAACATGCCTTCCCTTCTTAAGACTTTGCAGTTTTTAGAAAATTGGATGTTCATCCTAGGTGTAACAAAGGCTACTGTGGAGAAGGAGTCAAGAACTGTTAGTTCTACCTGTTAATTTGTTCAAGATCTTTCATGTCTTACCTGTCTACATAATTTACATTTTAATAATTTAATCATTGTCTCTTTCAGATCCTATTCCTTCAGTATTCAGCATTGATGATATGGTATCATTTATGAGACAAGAAAATGCCAAAGATATTTGTGTTATCAATTTGCCTCCAAAAATAAAATATAGCAATTATTTTATAATTTGCAGTGGATCTTCTGCAAGACATCTTCATGCCATGGCACAATATTTGGTAAAAACGGTAATGGCTTTTTTTTTTCTTTTAGAGATATGGAAGAATTTTACAAGCTACATATTGATGGTCAGTTAAGAGATGGAGAGATGGTAGATACTGAAATATGAGTGCTGACTATATCAAAGCAGATAGTATTTCTAAGCTGCAACTAAAGAAGTATTAGCTTTGACTGCTTGGGAAATAAAGGCTGGTGTGTGAATGTTTATAAATATTAAGCATAATACAGATTTTCCCCCCCCAGAAGATATAGGTTTCATATTTATCGAAACTGTTCTGATTTTTTACTACATTCTTGCAACAGCAAGGCCTTTTTCACGGAATAAGCCAACATGTACTTTGCCTCATGATTTAAGAGAGATGTGACCAAGTCATGAGCTGTATCTGGACAGCTAGTAATGCAAAAGCCCTCCCGAAGGAAGTTTGATATTTATGTAATTAATTATATATCTTATCTGTGGCCCAAGACAATTCCTCTTCAGTCAGTGTGGCCCAAGTGAGCCAAAAGTTGGACATACCTGAATTAAGATACCTTCCTAATGTAACAATGTATGCTATTGTGTGGTGGTGATTCTTATTTGCTGAATTTTAAAAGATAGTGTATATTTATTGATCATATATTTCACCTGTATAATATCAAAATCAGCAAGTCTTAAGAAATGCAGAAATATAGTGATAATTGTGGAGAATTCCACAAGTTGAAAATAGCAGTTCATGAAGATATTTAATTCAAAGACAAGTTTGAATATTTTGCTAATATATTATTATATCTAGATTAAACCAAACTTTGAATAGAAACATTGTTATTAGTGAGCCTTGGGATTTTCATGATTAAGAAGCCCCATTGATTTGAATCAGGACTAGAAAATTATGGCCAGAATTCAATCAACCTTTTTGTAATTGCAACTGAAATGCATCCTTTCAGGGAGATAGAGAACTTTAGTTTAAAATATGGAGGTAGAAATTCTAGAGTATCAGTCTAGTGCAGTGGTTAAGCCACCAGGTTAGAAACCTGGACACTGTGAGTAGTAGTTCCATTTTAGGCATAAAGCCAGTCATGACCTTAGGTCAGTCACACATTCTCAGCCCTGGGAAGGAGTCAATTTCCAAAATCTTGCCATGAAGGAACTGCAGAGGCCTGTCCAGTCAATTGCTAGGAATCAGTACTGTAAAAGAAAAGAAAACAAAATCTTAGCACATGCTGCTAGGATGTGATACTTGTTAAAGAAGTTGGACTTTACACAGTAATCCTATGCTTACTGATTGGAATATTTATTGAATCATTAGGGCCTATTTCTGAATAACAATATAACAGTTTAAATGTTTGTAGAAGGTCTTTATATTCTGCTAAAAATTCATATTTCAATTTCAAATTTTATTGGTCACACAGTCATATGTGGTACGATATGCAGTGAAATGCTTATGCGGCTGCCCACGACCACGGGTAAATTAGGGCAGAATGGGAGAGGTAGGGTAGAGAGTAAGTTAGGAATAAGTTGGGGGTAGTTGGGAAGGGTGGATATGTCATGTATGTGTAGATACAATCGTGGTTCCTGTTATAGACCTGAGTGTCCGTATTGCCTGTGGAAAGAAGCTTTTCCTCATTCTTTCTGTGTTTGCCTTCAGAGAGTGAAAACGCTTTCC